>CAAKMY010048074.1:0-26696 GCA_901111285.1 Corrigiola litoralis | reverse complement strand
TTTTTGGTCAATTTTTGATTTTCTGGAAAAATATCAGAAAAGGACCTAGCATGCTCCTAGGGTGTATTGGAGCATAGTTGGAGCATATGGCAATGTCATTCCTTCGTCTTGATAGATTTACGGTGTGTTTATCGCTCGATTCGGTCATGTGAGTAATGCACAAAACCGATGGTTTGGGCTATGCCTAGGATACTTTTTGCCATTTTTCTTGTTCCATTCTTCATTATATGTGTTTAGGATGCATCCAGCCAATTTTCGTTCGATTCCATTTCGGGGCCGAAAGGAGGTTTTTTCGTGGATAATATAGTCCACAAAACAACTCTTACGAGAAAGCTATAACTAGAGAATAACTCCTAATAGGAAACTAGCTCCTCAAAATATTTTATGTCTAATACATAATATCTTTTGTAGTATTGTCACCAACTTTATATTTTATATTTCTTATATACTCTATTAGCCCAAATTAACTTATTGATTTATAGACAGTCTTTTCCAAGATTTTATGGAGTTGTATATTGATCGTTAAAAGTATAAACATCAAATAAAAACTAGATAGCTATATAATATATAAAAAAAAATCAAAACAAAAAAAAAACTTTTATATTTAGGCAAAACAGTCGTGCATCCATTTTTTTTTTTAAGGGAGGTGAAATTTCATTAATGAAAAGCCATACGGCATCTACACCAGATAATGATCACTTCATAATACAAGTTTAACAAAGATAAACAAATTCCAACCCAATGAAAACTATGATTAGTAATACTTAGATCTAACTCTTCAGAATACCCTCTATAATCTTGTATCAAGACTGTTTTGAACGAGGGGATCTTCATTGATCATTCGTAGTTTCGAAGGAGAGGAGCTTTGTCACCTCGATCAATTTGCAGAAAAAACACTAGTATCTGGCGCACCACCATATGAGTTGATAATAACGGCCACCATATGAGTTGTGCATCCGTTTAAACAGTCCCAAATCCTGATTATATGCCACAAACCTGTAGATGCCAATTTGATACTAATCATCTTCAGATTGAATAAATCCTGCATCACCAACATGCACTAGCTCACCTGCTCCAGTATATGGAAACTTAACTCAGGTGCTATTCTGTTATACCCCTTCTGCATAAAGTCATAAAGGCTTATATATATTAAGTAAATAAAAGGTTCTAATTAACACATACGGATTATACTTGACATAAGGCCAACTGATGTTGATGAAATCACAAACCACGAGTAGAGCAACAATTTTGGTTCCTATAGTCTTTTTGGCGGAAAATATATATAGAGTAACATATATTCATGAGGTTAAAAAGAAAAGGTAACATGTGGTAATTTGCTCTTTTATTTCTTTTAATCCTGTATGTATATGTTGTACCATATACATGAGTACATGATCCACGCATTGCTTTTTGGCGACTTGTGCCAGTAATAGAAGGAATTACACCAGAGATGGTGTGTTCAATAAAATATCTCCAACCTGAGCTGCATCACACTCAACTGCAGAAGTTATTGAGATAGATAAACTATACTTTTCTGAAACTTTGACGGGATGAACCAAAGTGCAGAATTAAAGAATACTCGGTAACAGTTACGCTTCTTTTGCATTGTAATATGCCGAGAAGTTAATAAAATAGAATCATTTGTCTAATTGGTGTTGCTGTTGAAGTGTTCAGATGTTAATTACCTACTCTTAGCTTGCTACATGAACACTTTGGACTGCTGAGGGCACTTAGTTGGACTCAGGAAATTCGCACCACCAGGAAACATGAAGTGTAATTGGGAACCAAGATCATGCACCTGCTTGTCTTCAGAATATTGAAACAGATAATTCATATGATCTTGCAGCAACAGGGCTCCTCAGATATGCACTTCAATGAAAGTTATTCAAAGGAATTATAAGATTTCATGGCCTTTCATTGAATTCGATTTCTCAAGAGAATAGTTACTGCTTATGTAGTGAAACTGTGTAACATCTCTCATCTAAGACTAGGTTTTAATTTTCACAGTTCCACTTCCTGAGTTGAGCCTAAACCATACACTATAAGACACCTTAAGTGATGATTGAAACTAAGAGATGCTAGGAATGGTAGCGGAACCTTTGAAAAAGAACAAACAAACAAGTAACCACCATTGGAAAATTGAGAAAGAAGTGGCGTAAATTACACCAGTGGAACATTATATCTTTACGACGTCAAATTCAGAATTTCTCAAACAAAACATTGCAAATTACATATGCTTCTCTACTAGCTAGTTTACAATTGAAAGAAACACGAATTATGTCAAACCAGAACCTAGCTAGATAGTTGGCTCAAAATTGCGTTTCGGCGAAGATATCGTAGTAGCTAGTTCTTTGATCTTAGAAGTTCAGAGTATTGCTCCTCTTCATATTATTCCAACTTATTCATTTGCTTCTTATTTTTCCAGCTAATGATATCCTATTCAATGCAGGGATACGAACATAAATATTCCTAAAACAGAAGTGATTAATTGATTAATTTGGCGTGTGATAATTTACCCGCTGAATCTAATAATTTTGGCACTTGATTAGCCGCAAAAGGGAAACATGCATGCAAAAGATATAAACAACTAGCAACAGATCATCAAGCTGGAGAAAGAATAGGCATTTCATAACTTTATCTACACGGTAGAAGAAGTTAAGAGTACGAGTTATTGCTGGATAAAAGGACAATAAAAGTAGTGTAACACGTACTATGGAGTATAACGTAACGCAACACCTCACCTCATCTTCCTGCCGCATGCACGTGATAGTACATGCATGATATATCCTTCCACCTCCAAATATATTATGAAACGTAAAATTTATCATTAAATTAAGCGTTACATGCATTTCACTATCGTTAACAATATCTTTATTCTTCAATATATTGAAGAAGGGAAACCATGGCTAGTGATCGTAGAGAGGAGATAATCAATGGCAGTGAGAATTGGAGGTATTTAATCGTACGGCCAGAAAGGGCTGGAGTTCGAGACTTGTGGAGATATTGGAGAAAGGGTGATAGAGAAAGTGGGTCCAAATTTTTAGAGAGTAATTATTCTGATGATCAAGAAGACATTTATGTAGATTGGGGCTTGTTTGGTGAGGGGAAGGATAATAGATTGGTGTTAGTAGTATCAATAATAGCGGTGAAGTTGATTCGTCTGTTTAGTAAGCCCCTGGAATGGACTGGTTACTTTGTGGACTTTTTCCTTAATCTCCTCTCTCTGAATGGCAACCTCCTTGGTCTTCTCTTCAACTTTGTACGAGGTATACTCTTTTTGCACTTATGTATCTCTACAATTCTACGTCCATATATAATGTTGTTAAACTTGTGCAATGAGCAATAATTGCTGCTTTTATATTGACATTTTCGTCGGTATGTATTACGGAATGTATCTCATAGCTCTTTTCATTTCAATAGAATGGAGAGAAAGCATACACCCTCCTTTCTATTTGATTTGGTCCATATCTTATAATGCCAGAATGGGAAAAGAAATTTGAGTAATGGAGCGAATCTATTAGGACAGGGAGAGTGGTTGTTTCTGCATGTATCAATGAGGCCTTATCTTAGTGCCAAACTGCCAATTGATTTCCCTTTTTATACATCTTCAAGCACAGTTTGTTTTGAAGTGGAAAGACAGGTCTCTTATGATATATGGTAATCATGATTAATGTTTGGTTAAGAGTTTAAATGGAACTGATGGTTTTGAGGAGTGCAGGAAGGGTGGAGATTCCACAGAGAGGCACAACAACTTTCATAAGTTCAATTGGATATTTGGACGGCCGCATTAACTTGCGTAAGACAGATGATTTCGGAGGAAGATCAGGTGCTGGAATAGAGATGGGAAACAGGTCTCTTATGGACCTCTGTATTATGGCTTCCAAGTTAGCCTATGAAAATGCTAGTGTGGTCGAAGAAGTTGTGGTTAACCATTGGAAGGCAAGCATTTTATTTTCCCTCATAAATTCCCTTAACAATAGTCTTTCACGCACCATCCACATCCCCTGCTATAGCGTCTCTACTAATCATACTATCTCCATCATTCACACGGCCTAGCCGTCCCTGTAGTACTCGAAAAAAGGTCTGTACTTGTTCTTATAGCGAATGGTCTAAGCAAAGTCGCGAAAATGCTTCATACAACTATACAAGCACTGTTTCTACCACTATAAATTTCATAATCATATAAGCTAAGTGTACAACTCCTAATAAGTGAATGTATCATCGAAGACACAAGTAGACAACAATAATGTATATAATTAAGCAGCGAATACTACTTGCTTAAGGTTCCGTTTCAGAACAAGCTACTGAAAGTTTCCCCTTTTTTCTGTTTAAATTGAAGCAGATGCACTTTGTGGACTTCTATAATGGCTGGAATGGTAAGAGCATACTGAAACTGCCCATTCCTCTGTTGTTTTTCCTTGTTACTTCGTTTTCCTTCGTGTTTTATTTTGTTCTCTTTCCGGTTGACAGATTACCAAAAGGAAAGGTCCACCCAAGTCTTTATCCTATGTGACAAACCTGTAGATGCAAATCTGATACTGATCAGCTTCAGAGGCACCGAGCCGTTTGATGCTGATGATTGGAGTACAGATATTGATTATTCTTGGTACGAGATTCCTGAAGTGGGAAAAGTTCACATGGGTTTCATAGAAGCCTTAGGTTTGGGCAACCGAACTGAAACGGCCACATTTTGGCAGTCTCTCCAGGTGAAGGACATCCCTGGTGCCAGCAGAATCCAGCCACCACAGATGGTAGAATTAACAGCCTATTATGCTGTTAAAAACAAGCTGAAGGACTTACTGGCAGAGCACAGCAAAGCGAAATTTATTGTTACAGGGCACAGCTTAGGTGGAGCCCTCGCGATCTTGTTCCCAGCTGTGCTGGTCTTACATGACGAGTTGGAAATGATGTTGAGGTTGTTGGGCGTCTACACATTTGGACAGCCAAGAGTCGGAGACAGGAAACTAGGAAGTTTCATGGCAGCGCAACTTAATAAGCCTGAAGCTAGGTACTTCAGAGTTGTCTACTGCAATGATGTTGTGCCCCGACTACCCTATGATGATGAAAGTTTCTTGTATAAGCATTTTGGCGAGTGCCTCTACTACAACAGCTTTTACACTGAGCAGGTGAGCTTCTTTTCCTTTTCGAGTTCTAGTTTGAAACTGTTACTTGAATTTCATGTAACTGTTGCTGTTTTATGATTTGCATGAATATCTGAAGAAAGTGGAGGAGGAGCCAAACAAAAATTATTTTGGGATGAGATACCTAATTCCAGCGTACATGAATGCTGTGTGGGAGTTCATCAGAGGCCTAACAATTGGTTTTGTGCATGGCTCAGAATATGAAGAGAATTGGTATTCAATTTTGCTGAGAGTTGTAGGATTGGCATTGCCAGGTCTCTCTGCTCATAGCCCGAGGGAGTATGTCAATTCTGTGAGGCTAGGTAATGAACATCCAGTTCAGATGTCCCCTCTTGAGTAGTCTATCAGAGATGATTGACGTTCGTTATAAAATGAAACGACAGAAGGAATGCCAGTCCTTTCTTTTTATTTCACTTGGTTTTCTTTACACTCTACTAGTCACTCACTAGCCATTACTTCCCCCACCCCTGTTGTGGTAATAGATGGTGGCTACAATTTTGTTTCAAAATGGAAGATCAGCATGAGGTTATCTTCCCCCCTTCTCCGTGCCAGGGGCGGAGCTAGGGTTGAAAAAGAGGGGTAGCCTAATAATTATTTTTCCCTTATTAAAGTACATTTATACCATTTTTTACGTACCTTTAGTTATAATTTCAGATTTTTTTTGGGGGGGAGGGGTAGCCTAGGCTACCCTAGGCTACTTGTTGCCTCCGCCCCTGCTCCGTGCATGCAGCCGTGTTAATGTATAGGTTAGAAATTTGCAGATCCAGAGTTTTTTTGATGAATGAGAAGCTTTGAGTTGTAACCGTCCAAGTATTGGAAGTACTTAAATTTAGCTAAACAAAACAGGGCCTTTGACTAAGCTGGAAAATCATTTATTAAAGAGCATCAACTCTGAACAATAGTACAAGTGTAGGCTTATTGCGAATACAATAAGGTTTCACATCATATTTGGAAAAATTATCTGATCTGGCTTATTAAGCAATTTCACAAGTTCTCTGTAGAGCAAAATCAATTGAATACTATCATATAATGTCCTATAAACTGGGGAAGAGCCGTAAGAATCCGAGGGCAATCTTCTCTGAGACACTTTACTAACCTTGGGATTTGAAAGAATTGTGGATGTTGCTGCATCATAAGCACCACTGTGGCATTGCATTGACACACATTCTTATCTCACCATATCTGATCACAGTATAAATATGTGTGCAGAAAGGCGGCAAACCCATCCTTCACAGAAAATTTGTGTGTTTGTCTTTCGTGTCAATTCATGTCAAATTGTATGCGCGGATGAAATCAAGCCGCGCTCCAAATTCTTCAACCTCATAACTGACTCCACATGCCCTTTCAATGTGTAAATCTCCCTTAGCCTGCGAATTACAGAATCTCATCTATAAAGCTTCGCTTAAGCCAGACAAAAGAAGAAGAAGAAGAAGAAGAAAGGATTTGTTGACGCTCTTAGCCAGTGAAGGATAAGAGATGAAACTACTGTTTTTGGCGTTTCAACTTCATTTTGTGTATTAACAGAAAGGGGTGGCTGCAGTATTATCCATGAACAACATTCATGCGATCCTTTATAGGTTGATGATTTTTGACAGAAGACGACCAGTCCAAGAATTTACAGGAATCATATAAATACCTTTCTATCTCAGCACGCCGCCTTGCCTGTTCAGCAATTAGGGAATAACTTCCTCTTCTAGATAGCCCTTCAGTCTCGGATTCCATGGATTGCAAACCTTGTAAAGTTCTTTGAGAAAGCACCCACTTAGCCTCTCTATCTTCCTTCCCGTAATCTTTCTTTGAGGTGAATGCAGTCTATCAAAAGTACACAAAATCAATCAGTTATAAAGGCCTATTAGAAGGTCAACCAAAAAGAACTTTGATTCCCACCTTTCTGTCATATAGAAGATTCCAAGCTTCTCCGCTGAAAGCATAGCGGACAAAGAACTTAATAACATCCATAGGAAAGTAGAAGACCAGGCTGTATAACCAGATAACACCAGCCCAACCCCATCCAATGCCACTGATTGAAGCAAAACCAATATTTGCATAAACTGCTATCAAGGTGGCAACCTGCAATAACAAGAAGCAATGAACTGAATTCAAAATGATGCTTCCACTCAATGTGATTTTGGTATAGCAAAACTAACCTTCATAGAAAGCTGTAAAATAGTTGGGGTGAGAAACATGAAGTAAATAACATTAGTCTTCATTTTATGAAAATTGACCACAAAATCAATATTACATCTCATAATCTCAGACATATATGTTCTAAATCACTAGTTCTTGTATCTCTGGGATTTTGGCAAGGGAAATATAATGGTTTCCTTGGTCCAACAGTGGTGTAGCATTTGGAGAAAGAAATGGCACAGGGGACTGCATCAGACTTGAATCTTCTCTTACCAGTTGAGCCACCACGAATGCACACATCAGTAGAGTTCCTGGCCTTTCCAGAAAAGACCAGCTCTGACTGCGAGTAACAAAAATGAGAGCCTGGCTGATGATGCTCACTTGCAGATACACAGCAGATGAGATTTCTTCAGTGTTTCCAGATAGAGACCTCACCCCAAAATGCCTCTGCAACAGATCAATGGATCATACACAAGCAACAGAAAGTAATGAGAACTTTTCAGATCTGCAATATTGCGTCTTTGACAATTACATACTGTAAACTTTCATGTCATGTCGATACCTCAAAGAAAACTGTGCCATTTGCAATCCAATAAAACAGCACTGTGACTAAGGCAAGATATGTGCCAATAACTACGCCTGTTGCAAATATCTCATTTAGCTTCCAGCTGTCAGGACTTGGAGATGGTTTTACACGATCTTGAGAGATAGTCATGATGGTACCTGCACCAAATTCAGGTATACATGATTGTGTGACCTCTTTACAATAACCTAATTGTTGGTAAATGAATAAATTATCAATGCTTTGATGCACTAACAGTTACTAAAGATAGAGGAGCTCAAGTGCAGGATGTTTTTAGTTAGATAAAATAGGCTAGCAGGGTAGGAAGTGAAAAGGTGCAGAGTGAAAATATAGTTGAAACAAAGTAGACGATGTTAGTTTAAATATCAAAATGTAGGATACATACTACAGCTGGAAGAAGTGAACAACTAATGAGAGCATACACTAGATTAGATAACAATTATACTGATGTCTAAAGGCATTACCATCATTGAGTATTGCTATAATGAGAACCATGAAGGGTGGGAAGTCATACTCCCAGATCAACGTCAGCAGCATGAAACCAAGCTGGTACAAAAGAAATTCTTTTAGACTTCATCAATTTGGATGCAGCGTATACATCTTAATTTATTCTCAGGGGTATTATATGTAGAAAAGATGCCCAACATACCACAATACGGATGGTTATTGAAACCGCATATATCTGAAATGTCAAATTCAAAATAGACACATCAAAATAATAGCAATGTTGGGTAATGCCTCGGGAGAGGCTCCCACGAAGGTGGGGCAATGGGAAATAATTGACAAAGACATAATCCATAAATGTTGCAATACTAAGAAGTTCTTGAGACACTACTCAACTGTATAGTTTTTCATCCTCTGAAAAATTGCTCGGCTAGTCAGAACAGCACTAACAATCACACTTAAGCCAGGCTCTGTTAACACAATATCTGCTGCACTCCTTGCAGCATCGGTAGCATCGGCAACCGCTATTCCGATATCTGCTTTCTTTAAAGCTGGTGCATCATTTACTCCATCCCCAGTCATTCCCACAACATGCTTCTTTTCTTGCAGAATTTTCACGATGTCGTATTTATGTTCTGAATGACATTCAACAATCAAAGTATGAGCCAGAAGACCAGACATGAAATATATTCTCTCAGATTAATTTTAATTTTTAATTTTTTATTTTGAATGGGGAGGGTGCATAAGTTATATAGTCAGACATGATTTGGAGAAACTAAATTGTTGCAACTAGAGATACAGGAAAACCAGGGAAATATGTCAAGTTGTCAACTGTAAGTTAACTGAGTCAGATTTTCATTCACAGTACTTGATATCGCTTATCTCCTTCTAGTGATAAAAGTACATGTTAAGCTGGAGATACAGAGAAGTTCTTACTCATACTTGCTACTTATGAGCAGCCTAAAAAGGACAAGCCCCATCTAGTTCTAAGCCTTTGATATTGTTAAAACACTGACTTTATTTTCCCACGATTTCAAAGAGCTTCATCAGCATATTGCATACTAATGCAGACTGGTTTAGAGACGGATCAGTAAGAGGTATATTACACCAGAATACTTCTTCATTAAACTTCAGCATGAAATTCATAAAAATTCTTTCAAGGAGCTTAAATAATGCAAGGGCATGGTTTCGTTCTTCACAGCAAGACAATTTGCCTTCAGAATAGTCTTACCCGGAAAAACACCAGCAAAGCCATCAGCCTTCTCAATGAGCTCATCTACTGGAAGGCCTACGCTTTCATCCTTGTCATGCCCCAACAGTGATGATGAAGGATACATGTTTGTCCCCATTCCAAGTCGTCGACCAGTCTCCTTTGCAATTGCCAGTTGATCACCTATTACAGTAGAAAATGGATAAAATTTGATTCCAAATGTCAAAGTACTTAAAAAGTACACAAGTATGGACAAAAATGCCAAAATTTAATAATTTTTAGACTACACGAGATGATAGCTTTCCAGAAAAAGGGAGTTAGATGAAGATTCAGTACGAAGATTCTCTGAGCACCACCCTCCCCCCACCACCACGCTCACTTTGACAAGTGCTTATCTATGTAAATAAATAATTAAAGGAAGAGAATGTAGCGGATGGAATACAATTGATACCTGTAATCATCTTAACACAAACTCCAAGATGAAGTGATCTGCGGATGGTCTCAGCACTATCATGTCTCGGGGGATCAAATAGAGGCAACAATCCACAGAAAGTCCAAGGGGCTCCTGGACTTGACTTTGTTTTCTCAGGAATTTCCTGCAAAATAATTACAAGTTATACAACATGATTACATGCTAATAACCGTACTGACCATTAGCATATGTAATTTCATATTCCTTTTACAAATATTGATGTATGAAATAAACCATAATAATACAGAACTCAAGTTTTGCGCCATGTTCTAACAATCTAGATTCATAGTTATCCGTTGGCAAGTAGTCAAATACGGTATAGCCAAGTGCTAAACTAAGGGTAGCCTTGTACAAACCTTTAATATGACCACTCAGAATCACAGATTAGCTTTGGTAACAACAACAACAACAACAACAACAACAACAACAAAGCCTTAAACCCAAGGAATTGGGGTTGGCAAACATGATACGCCATGACTCATGAGGAATTGTCAATGTGAGATCTGACAACAAACTGTATAAATAAGTCTTGTGACTTAGAGTTCTAACCGTCTCAGAATGCAGAATATAGGAAGGAATCACGATGAAGGGACACACTTACCTGCAAGGCAACTGCAAGTGATCTCAGTCCCCTCTCAGCAAACTTGTCTATAATGCTATGCACTTCTCCAGAAATCTCATCTTTCTCTTGACAGAGAGCTAGAATCTGAAAACCAAAGCGGATTACAGTTTTACATTCCACAACAAAAACTTCAGGTCGACGATTAAATTCAGGTCAAGAGCTTATATCAGAGATGAATTACAGTTTTACATTCCACAACAAAAACATCTTTTACTTCTCTAGGCTTTCATCAAACATATATTACACTCTTATGATTTTATTTAGATTTCTGTATACCTCTTCAGAACCACAGATATGAGGCTTCTACAAGATATCAAACAAGGTAATCATGTCTACTCGTGTCTCTCTAATGAGAGTCATAATGACAAATTGATGTTATGCCTATTACGCCAGACTTACAGAAGGGTGCATATATCGATAACAGATCAATTGCAAGAAGACCGGAAAGCAAGAGCAATGCTGTTGATTTATGCTAGGGTGCTTAGTCTAAAGCTTGGTCTTTGGCTTGGGTAGAATAGTTAGCAAATAGAAGACCCCTACAGAACACATTATCAAAATAAGAAACTTCAATCCGGCTAGCTTTTGCTCCTTGATTTATAGAAATAAGAGCTACTGGCTACGTCTTGCTCTCCTGTCCTTTGGTCCTTATCCTTGACTCAGTTTGGTGTTTAGGTTGACTTCTTCCTCTTTAAGGCAAATATGTCCTTATGGCATCGAAAAGGAGGATGGATAAGAGATGGAGTGCTGCAATGTTGAAGACTGAAGAGGGTTGAGAAAGGTGCAAATGTTGAGGGTATTGCTAGCGCGTGTCACTCAAGAATTCAAATTCAGCCCTTTATATCTATTGTATAGTGGGTTCAAGTGCTTGATTCGGAAACGCACTTGTCATATCTTGACTTCATAGATAATATCAGACATAATAGGTTGAAGCCTAATTTTTGTCCATAGCCCACCTTTTGCTCTTGGCCATCTTCTAAGAACACTCTTCTTAACTTATCAAAAGGGAAAAGATAATATGACTGGTGCCAGATGTCCGTGAAACTAAGAGTCAGAAATTAGAACTATCTATTAACAGTTTTATCATCTTATAGGTAATGGGAGCAGCTCGATGTTCATGATATATGATATCATGCGAACCAAACATCACAAAATTGATAGATCCCCTATATTCAAAGAAGAATGGGAGACTATGATCCTTCTCAGGCTTGAATCCTTCCAATTTAAAACAACCTACATAAATATGAGGAAATATAACTTGTGGCATACCTGTTCAGGAGCTCCTTTGCTGGCCCTGTACCAATTGCCATCGGTATCGATGTAAGTGATAGCTGTACGTTTGTCAACAGGATTAAATGGCAGGAAATGAACTTCATCGATATTTGCACGTGCCTGGAAGCGACAGTGAACATGGTCAACTTTGATTTCCAGTTTCTTCTTATTCTTCCATTTTTGTCCAAAGGGAACCAAGTACAAAGAGAAAGTTGCACCAGAAAGATTACAACTTACAAGATGTCAGTCTCAACATGCTAATTATTTACCTCCTTTGGATCACTGAGCATGTTAACAATGGCTGCATCAATAGCATCTTGATTTTCCAGTCTTGCTGCTCTGGCTGCTAGTAGGACAACTGTGTCTTGGTCCATGTCTTTGTTAAAAACCTATCAGATATTTTAAAGAAGTGTGTGAACGTAATAACAGAGTGACTTCCATTGAACTACTTAAGAAGACATCTAATGTTGCTTGGCTATACATCTTTGTTACAAAATTCATATAAACTAATTGTCAATATGAAAAGTGATGACAGAGTAATGAACAAAAGAATATCAACTACTGTACAATGTATTGTTTGGATATTGTATTATGAGTCAAAAAAGAGTGCAGATGAGTATCAGACAGATTCACAGGAAGCTAATATCACAATACAGAAGTTTAGGGTGCAGTACATTAGTCAAGTTTCCTACAAACTTCAATTTTTTTTTTTGTATACACCGTCATTTAGTGTGTATACTATTAGTGAAATTCCTGATTTCAATTACCATGCCGATTATTAGAATCAGGCATCAAGCTATGAAGTACACTTACTGCTCAGTATCACAGGGAACATGTCTATAGGATTTGTGACAAGGCACTTAGCCACTTACATACCTTGATGAGGCTCCGGTCAACTGTGAGACGATTCAGGGTAAGAGTCCCTGTTTTGTCACTGCATAAAACATCCATTCCAGCCATTTCTTCAATTGCTGTCATCCTTTTTGTGATGGCACCCTGGAAAAAAATCAAAATGCAATGTAAGCGCATGACTAACAGCAAAAAGCAAAACGGGAAAGGAAAACATGAAACATCCTCCTCCAGGTTATCTTGTCAATAGAACCTTAGAGACTTCACGGATTATCTCATTTGGTGGGCATACCTGTTGAGATAGTCTATGCGAACCGATTGCAAGGGTAACAGACAAAACTGTTGGCATGGCAATGGGTATTCCTCCTATTAAAAGGACGAGAAGATTGTTTATCCCACTTCTGTATGCACGGCTTTGTATAGGGAACATAACAATGATTTCAACAATCATTCCAACTGCTATGGAGCAGATACAGAAGTTCCCAATGGAAGTAAGGACCTGCAGGGAGAGCATGGGTGTAAAATCTGCCAATTAAAGAAACAGAGACCAGTAGTAAAATGGTTTCTTTTTTCAGACTCGAGTATTAGAGTATATACACCATGAAGCAACAAGGATAGACATAGAATAATACTAAGCTCATTGACTGCATGTAACCAGAATTACACCAAGGCAAATAATTGATAAAGCACAAATTTCCTAATTACCTGAGAAGTATCGGGTAATGTTAATAAGATACAATCTCAATCAGAGTATGGTGGAAAACTGGAAATGGTCAATATACCTGCTGGAAATGTCCAACAGATTCAGTGCTGTCCACCAGGTGCGCCGCCTTACCAAGAAAAGAGTGCACTCCAGTGGCTATCACTACAGCTTCTATTTCTCCGAGCTTACATATAGAGCCCGAAAATACTTCATCTCCAGCCTTCTTTGTGACAGGCAACGATTCCCCAGTTAGAGCGGACTGAGAAGGAAAATGACTTTAGATCCAGGGATATTCAGGGTTATTCGATAAAAGTTACTGAAGGACTAACATGAACTATTAGACAAGGACATCAATTGTCAGATACTGACTGTAAGCCAAAAGATCGAAAGCCCAGGAAAGCTCTCAAAAAGCATCACTTGCCTGGTCAATTTTTAGTGGGTCTCCTTCAAGCAGACGAGCATCTGCAGGAATGATATCGCCAAGCTTTATGCTAATAATATCTCCAGGAACTAGGATTGCTGCATCTTGCTCTTGCCATTGCCCATCTCTAAGGACCTGCACACACAGATGGTGAGTTTATAATTTAATATTCTAGATATATGGCAGTATGCTGGGAAAAAAATTAATTGCAGGAAGGACCAAGAAATTTTAAAAACCCCCACTAAGAATATGAGCCGTAACGGGGCATAAGTACCATAAATGTCACAAAGCATAATACTTCTTCTAAATGCTATCTCAGTATTCCATCTTTAGAAAAAAGGACATACTTTTCCTGGCCAAAATATATCATCTACCTACGTAGTCTAATGCCAGGGATCAAATTTGCTACTTGACTAGGAGTTCCAAGAATTAGGTAAGGTAGCACACCTTTGTTTTAGGTGCCAAACGTGCCATAAGTGAGGCTGCAGCATTCCCTGCATTATTCTCCTCTATAAAACTAATCGTCGAGTTGATTATCAGTAAGCAGATGATGCCTACGAAATCCTGCCAGTCTGGTCCATAACCCTGAAGCACATACATATGAGCACGACGGACAGAGGACAATCATAACCACAAAGTCTGATTTACAAACTGCATTATGAGAAGAATTACTGGTTGGATAAACTTACTCCTCCATTAGCAAGGACAAGTGCCATCACAGCAGCAGCTTCCATAACCCATGACAAAGGATTCCACATAAAACTAAGAAACTTCAAATATTTGTTCTCCTGCATAAACACAATTAACCATATTAGAAAAGCATGTTATAACTATATTGATTTGAAGTAATGCTTAAGACAAATAAGTGCGCTTCTATGATATCCAGGGTGCCACTTGTCTAAGTGCTGATCATGTAGCTGCTCATTTTTTCAACATCCAAACAGCTGTTTCTCCGGATGTTCAGTTATCATAAGCAAGACTATGCATTCATATTTTTATTTTTTTTTTTGGTGTCTTAGGAGCATCCGACTGATAGTAGGGATAGTATCCTTCAGGGTACTGAAGGCATTGGGTATCCCCTCCCAAGTTTGGTTCTCCATTCACAAGAGTCAGAATTCGAACCCCCGACCACTTGTTTAAGGGATGAAAGTCCTTACCACTCACACCAACCAACTTTTGTAAGACTATGCATTCATTGTCAACAGAGAACCATGTTTACTTCTAAAGAATTTTGATGTAGCGAGCATTCTGTCTCCATTATACTGAACCCTCGAAGAAAAAACCACCATGCTACACTCCCTGGTATTTGTTTCATTCTCGTAAGTCATAAGAATGCATCAAAAGGTTTTGGTAAACTAAAATTAAGTCACACATTTTCATCTCATAAACACCACCGCATGGTTCTTCCACAAACTCCACAGAGTGATAAAATGAACCAGAACAGGATATATAACAGCATTTGATACATACTGTCTTTTCTTCAAGTTTGTTGGGTCCAAAAATCTCCAAGCGAACTTCAGCATCTGCACTTGATAGTCCATTCTTTGAAGTTTTCAGTTCTGCAAAGACTTCTTCCAAAGGCAGACGTTCCTGCTCAACCATAATATAAGAGTAGAAACGGGTATCGGAACTACTGAAATTAGGTTTATAAAGTTTTTTTTTTTTTTTACAATGCTTACCAAATCAATCCCATCTCGCTTGAATTCCTCAGGATTTAGTAGTGGCTCTTTCAGGCCTTCAGTCATGCCTTAAACTTGCAACTTAGTCTGCGAACTTGAAAATGGTCTATCTCTTGTGAGACTACTCGAGTAGAAATTCAAAAATAGTAAACCAGACAGATTAACCATGAAAGAAAAGTTTCTGAATTACACTTGGAAACCTACATGCAGAAGTCTTTTCCTCCTTTTTCCAGTTCTCTCTTGTGTATACAACAAGTGCTCCTAGTTAGTGATAGTAAAAATTGTACCATCAAATTAATGGCCGAAAAGACCAAGAATCACTATTATTTACAGTGCCCTCATCTTATATATGACTGTACACTGATTGCTGAAATCATAAATGAGTCACTCAATCAAAACAAAACACCTGACAACATTGACACCCGATAAATGACTAAGGAACTATCAGCTGCTATCACATTGTAAAAAGTGATTTCGTCAAGCAAACAACACTAATCTTCTGAATTTCACTTGACTGGACACAACCACAATGCCTGTAAAACATTATGAGTCCTCAAACATTGCTGAACTTGCTCGACAACAGCATGATCAACTCCATTTTATAATCACACAATCACACTAATGAAAGCATAAGCAGTAGCACCCATCATTTCATGAACTTGAAGACAATAACTGAACATATATATTAATTACCATTAAAAACCCAGTTACTAAAACAACATTAAAACATGTACAGCATACTGAGGACCACCAAACAGGAATAACAACCATTGCTACAGACTATATTTAGTTATCTACACACCCTTTTCCACATTTGCTCAAATTTTAAAGAAAAGTTGCAAAACTGCTCCACTAAACAGAAATTACTTACAAGTTAAGAATTGGAGCAAGAACACAGCTTGAAGTTAGCTTGAATGAGGGAAGAGAAAAGTGGGATTTTGAGGAAAATAGGGAAGAAAACATCATGAGTTTTAAAGGGCAATTTTGATGTTAAGTGATGATTGACTGGTGGGTAGAAGAAGATGATCATAATGAACTAACTACAAGTACAGTACTTGTAATTCCTGCTTTCTTATCTCCTCTTTAGTGTCTGTGTCACTCTTAGAAACACACATAAATAGCTACTATATATCTTAGTCTGCATGGTTGGATGGAGAGACATTCAGAGAGAGAAATGGTGGGAAAAGCTCTGCAAAGCTAACCTTCAACCAACTACCAATTGTCCAACATTCACAACCTAACGGTCTCATGTCCCAAAAAAGAGCAAAAACATAAATAAAACGTAAGAGAACTCCCACAAAAAAAGTATTATGTTTTTTTAGGGGTCAACGAGAGAGAGAGAGAGGACTTTATTAAACAAAATCAAGATCAGTCAGAGCCAAAATCGCTCGGGGGAAAGCAGTTGTCCAACTCGTCTATAATGAGTTACAATTATGTTCGAGTCCAAGAAAGTGTTTTTGCAAAACCGCCAACTTGTTGGCCAAATAGCAATACCAAAGTACATATTTGACAACTCGCGATCAAATAACCATATTGGCAAAATGATCTTAAAAAATTGGCCCTTTTTTGTATGATCAGTGTTAGAATCTATTTTCCACATTTTCCATTTTCTTAGTAGACAGGTAAAAGTTGAACCAACATTACACATTTTAATAGAAAAGAAGAACAAATTTATGCGTAGCGCTTGTTGAAACAAAAAGAAGAAAAAAGAAGAAAGAGAGAAATAAGATGCACAAACAATCAGTACACATTTAGTACAGCAAACAAAGGGATTGCTATAAGCATTAGATCTTCGTCGCAAAACTACCATCATTCTATATTCATTCAGATGGAGAAAGTAGCAGGAAATAGTACAAAATTTTCTGATGAATTCAAGTTCATCATTACACCTAAAGTAAAGCAGCATTATTCATGACTACATACAGTGACTTGTGAACAAGGTTTCATACAAAACGGAACATAATCGTGGAGACATGAGAAGTACGCATCTGCTGCTCCTAGTTTCTGACAGAGAAGCCTTGCAAACAAACCAAACACCTGATCTAGCCTGACTTGTCTTCACTGGGCCGCCAGATCTTTTTGTACTCGTAATTATCTATATCTAACTTCTCTTGTAATGCCTGGTAAGATCAAAGCAAAAGGTAAGTAAATGGCCCTAAAATTTTTTTAGATAACAAACATCAAAAAATGATGTTTCATACCTTCAGCTCCTCCTCCAATGAAATCTTTTTCGGATTATATGCATTGAGTGGCCCCAATCTCGAAAGAGCTTTTCTTTCCTCTATGATCTCCCACTCATGATCATCTTTCACTTTAGCAATATCCTTACTGAACCCAAAAAACAATTCAATTCAAAATGGAAAGAGACGCTTGCTCAATATTCCGGAAAACAACATAAGAATAAGTACATATACAAATGTAGATAATAAAAGTGCATCCTCACATATTCCTAAAACGATTATACGACGTTGGGTTGATATCAGGAATAGGCTTAAAGAGGAAATTATGAGAAAGCGAGAGAAATTACTGCAGAGAAGCAGTGGGCAAGTCATTAGGTCTGATGGGAGTACTATGAAGTAACTCTTTTACTTTTTGCTCTCATGTTTCATTGTTTTGTTTTTTGTGGTAGGAGCTCAGGAAGTACCCCGTTTTTCTATGTACCCCACAAGAAGGTTTGAAGCATAGGGCCAACAATGGCAATTGTAAATGGGGTTAAACTGACTTGCAAATCGCAATCAAGAAGTAGAGCATACACAATACGAAAACCACCTGTTGTATCAACTACTAATAGAGATAGTAAAGAGACGGAAGTAAAAAATACACCCGAATCACAAGCCTCACTTCCTCAGTTCCACAGGCTGGTCTGATCTCAGGTACCAATGAATGTGGCTAGGGGCAAAGTCAAGGGCTCCAACAATACGTACCCTGAACGGCCCAAGAAAACAAATTTGCACCTATATTCAGCAATTATCTTCTTTTTCTATACATTATTAGTGATTATATTTTCAGCAATCATCATTCAAACAACTCTTTCAAATTGAAGTAGGACTGTAAATCTTTGGAGATGCAAATATCGAAATTTTGGTGTTCAATCTGCAGGTTTGATGAGATAGATACTTCTAAGTCAAAACAAGATTATATGGCCTCTCATTGAGAACGATGCAGCAGCCAGAACAGTGAATTATTCATCAAGACAACCGGTACTGCTAAAGTGAACCTGTGTAACAACTTCTTTCATCTAAGACTAGGCTTCGATTTTCACAGTTCCCCTTAATGAGTTGAGACTAAAACATACTCCGTACAATATAAGCCAGAATCAGATAAGTCAGATGCTTATCTGATGATGCTCTTGCAAACAAACTTCTCTACTTGAAGTCTCTCATCAACTAGGTCATGGGTTCCTCAAATGTAATGGACTTTGGTGATTGGTGAATATGCTGCAAAAACAAGACATGCTGTTGCAATGAAGAAAATCATCCTAACAAATAATGCCCTGAATGTCCTCCAAAGCTACTTATAAAATTGCACGCTAAGTGTAGCATAATTAAATCCACTGAGGAGCAACCTTATTAGAAGGGTACTGTATTCCAAATTTTTGCCCCACAAAACTCATCTACCCGAAATTAATATTGAAACCCAAATCTAAGAATGCATGTACTAGTCTACGCTTAAAGTCACTATCACTGCCATTCCCTACCATACTAAGCACCTCTCCACCCCCACCTCCAACCAAACCCCTACAGTCAGAAAGCACAGCATCATCCTAGACCATAACTTTTTACCTCGCTTATCTCAACCATATTACCAATCCACATAACGCCCCAATTCGATCAAATGTCCGACAAGCCCACTGCGACACAAGAAATTCATACTATGGCAACCTGAGGTCTTTCAGGTACTTCCAATGACCCAAAACCTGAAGCTTAGCTTGTTGACGGCGCTTGCCATATGAGTCTACATACGCAGCCACACAGGTGGCGACTTTGGCCTCAGCTGGTCGCCACGCATCCCCCTTATTCTTACTTGTTAGAGAGAGAAAATCGCTGCTACCGTAACTCTTTGGTAATAAATTGTAACGTTCAACATACTCTCATTACTAAAGGCTATTAAAGGAAGTGACTCTATAAATGAAGCCTTGACAATGTGGCAGTGAGGCGTTGAAGAGGCAGTAAAGTAGCAGTAACAATAAGTTATGAAAGCCAATACTAGGTACTAGGTAGTAGTCCCAACTTTGAAGAGGCAGTAAAGTAGCAGTAACAACGCATACATAGAGACAATGTTATGAAAGCCGATACTAGGTAGTACTCCCAACTTCGATCAGATCATGTTATTCACCTATGTCTGATAATGAGCACACCACCCTCTGTTACTCTGACACACGCTATTGAAAAGAATCCCTGTGTCAGACACGACACTCCCCCGACACAACACTCATGATTTTGACAGACTACGTTACATGCTTCCTAAATTAATAGTGTCCGATCCTTGGATCCTCAAATCATGTTGGACACCCTTGTATGAGCCTGAGTAACATAGCCCACCACTCTTAATTTGCATACAAAGTTTCCACTAATGCAACCTAAGGTCCAAAAACACTTCCAATGACCCAAAACACAAAACCAACTTGGATGAGCACAACTTCAAGAACTATACAAAACACAAAAAACCCACTAATCATTCATTCACCACAACCACATAACAAAACTGCAACATCCAATTATAACAAGAGCTACTTTTGGGGGAGACAGAGACCAAGCCATGCTGGCTCAATAGAGGCATATAAATGTATAACTTAATTTGGGCTTTTAGGAGCTTAAGAAAATTTAGCTTAAAGGAGTTGCCGAGTTGGTCTGCTTTTATAATAAAAATAGACGGTCTTTTCTAATAATTTGTGTTATAACAAATAACACCAATCCCAACCAAAATACACTCAAAATCATACACAACTACAAAACAATAAAAGAAAAGTAAAAGAATATATACCTGCCTTGTAACATATGACCAAGACCAAGAGTACCAAACACAGTAAGAGAAATCAAAGGAAGGCCATATCTTATAAATGGGTTTCTCCTCCCCAACCTCTTCAATCCAGAATACTGGAAACTTGGTAAAGGTCCAATCTTTTTGGTGTTACCAACTGCCATTCTCTCAAAAGCTGTCATCTTTGGTTCATACCCACTTCTTTATTTACCCTGATATACACAATCATATTCATAAGTTGCAAAATCATACATACCCAAGTGACTATATTGCAAAATGAGTGGAAAATGAATGAATAACTGAAATTATATGTATGTTTGATGGATTAAAATTCATGGGTTTTACCTGAGTGATTATATTGGCTGGAAAAATTGAAGCTTTACAGGAAATTTACAGAGTTGAAAATTTTGGTTTTTTTACCTTCGATTTTGTGGGGTTTTACCTGAATGACTATATTGGGTGCAAAATGAATCACATCTAGAGTAGGGCATATTCTCTACACTGTGTTTTTATCTTATTTTCAGAAAAATAGAGAAAGATCAAACAAATACAGAAAGTTCATAAAATAGCTTTTAAGGTTATTGTTATTATTATTTTTTATTATTATTACTATTATTATTTTATTATTATTATTATTATTTACATTATCGTTATTATTATACATTTTAAAAACAATTATTCTAGTTATGATTATTATAAAGTTTTAATTATGATTACTATTACTATATTATTATTAATAATACTTTTATTACGACTACTATCTTTTTATAACTTTTCTATTGCTATAATTACTATTCTTAATGTTACTATCATCGTTGCTTTAAAAGTTAAATATGGTCAATAATGTTTTTTACCATTTATTATTATCTATTGATAAGTAACAAATTAAATACCAAATACTAATAATGATAGTAGTAGTAGTAGTAGTAGTAGTAGTAGTAGTAGTAGTAGTAGTAGTAGTAGTAATAATAATAATAATAAAAATATTATAATAATAATCGTTCAATGCAGTTCAGATTACTAGTTTAGTTCAATTTATCTCATTTGTACAATTAAGTTCACTAGTTTGGTCCAGTTCAGTTCACTAGTTTAGTTTAGTTAAGTTCATCTCACTAGTTCAATCCATTTCACTAGTTCAATTCAGATCAATTCACTAGTTTAGTTTAATTTGGCGCATTAGATTAGTTGAATTTATGAGTTTAGTTTAGATTAGTTCAGTTCGGTTCATTAGTTCTACTCAATAGTTATGTTCAAATTTCAGTTCGGCTAGTTTAACTCAGTTCACTAGTTTGGTTCAATTTAGTTTATTTTATCAGTCTAATTTACTAGTTTAGTTTAGTCTAGTCTAGTTAATTAGTTTAGTTCATTTAAGTTTACTAGTTCATCTCATTAGTTTAATTCAGATCAGTTCACTGGTTTAGTTTAGTTGTTCAGTTCATCAGGAGTAGTTCACTAGTTTTGCTCAGTTTAGCTCACTAGTTTAATTCAGTTCATTAGTTTAGTTAAGTTTGATTCACTAGATTAGTTCATTTCATTCAATAGTTTAGGTCTTGTTCTCTTCAACTGACACTCGCAATGCAATGAACATAATTGGAAGGAATTGGAGAAAATTGGAAAGAATTGGAGAGATTTGGAAGGAACTGAATAGATCTGGAAGGAATTGAAGAGGACTGGAACAAACTAATTACTACTAGAAAACAGGGCTTTAGCGACGCTTTAAAATGGAACATAAGGCGCTAAATAGGGACTTTCAACTATGCATATACAAGCGCCTTATTTGTTGTCGCCGCTAACCCCTATTGAGACGCTTTTAGCTAGCGTTTGTATAAGTTGTAAAAAAGCGTCGTAGAGTGTGCGACGGTCTTCCATTATCTATAGCGACGCATGTCAAACGCGGGATGAAACTACTAGAGCATCCTAAAGTGTTCCAGTAATAGTTTATTAAGACGCTTTTTAATTGTCTATTGCGGCACATAATAAGCGCCTATAGAAAATTGCAACGATTATACATAGCACCCCAAAATGTTACGGGCAGTTTTTAAAAGCGCGTTTGTTAGTTCAATTTAGCTCAGTTACGTTCTTATCAATTTAGCTCCATTTAGTTCAATTTCAGTTTGATTCAGCTTCATTCAATTCAATACAATAAATTTAATTCAGTTTAATTCAACAAGTTTTAGTCGAAAAGAACATGACTTTTTTTTTTTGAAATAGGAAGTAGTTATCTTTTATATCGTCAGCCGATTAAGCAAATTTGTCGGTTCACTACGACATCATACATTCATACTACATTACTACGAGATTCAGAAAATATAGTATATTTAAGAACCTTTGCACCCAAAAAATAAAATTAGTATAATAAAGAACCAAGAGTACCAATAAAAATCAATACTACTAAAATGGGAAATATGTCATCATCTTTAAAATAGTAATTTAAATATACTCACCAAGAGTTTGATTTCGATAGAGAGGGCAGGTAGAGTGGGAGGAGAGACAAAAGCGGCGAGTGTCACCAAAAGACACTGAGATAGAGAAAGAGAGAGAGAGACTGTGAGAGTGAGAAAACCAAACAGAAAATGTTGAAAATGGCTTTTCACCAGCCATCCCATTCGCTACATCCCACGTTTCCAATCCCACAACCCTCCTTCTTCTTCACTTTCTAAACACTTTTATGTCTTCACTCTCCTAACTTTACATCACAAAACACGAAAATAATAGTGCAAAAGCCAAAAAGAGGCAAACTTTGTAGTGTAGAGAGCTGGAATATTACTACGCTGGTAATGGGGTGGTTTGAGGTCGAAAAACGAGGAGTTATCAGGGTCAGTAAGGGGGTGACAAGTGAAAAGACGGAAGTGCCCTTGTGGCAAGTGGGGTACATCATCAAGCAAGGGTCGTTTTCCACACCATTATTCTCTTACTCTCATCAGATGATTCTCAGGACTGCCATGTCAATGTAGCTCTACTGTAAATTTCTTTTTTTTTTTATTTTTGGTTTAGATTTTGTGTGGTAAAAGGCAGACAGGGTGGAGCCAGGCATATTTATCTAATTTTAAGTTTCATATATAGTATTACATTAATATTAGCCCTCTTTTCTTTTCGGTATATTAGAGCAGCTAATGTTCCGGGGGAGGGGATATGAGGGTTCGGACCTGGGTCAACCACTAACAGGTTGAACTCCGGCCAACCTTAGCCCTCCTTTTTCTGTAACTTTTTGGGCAACTAATCTAAAGAACAACACTTTCTCCCAATTTTGGGTTCTTTCTTGTTCCTTAACATTTGGGATTTTCTTATGCGCAGGCTAGTCATTTACTGCAAGGGTTTGTTGTATTTGGTAGATTTGTCATACATTTTGATAGTATTATGAGATGATGACAAATCTATGCTTTTCTCTCAAGTTATGAAGTTTAACTAATGCAACGGTTGTTTCCTTTACGCACTATTAGTTGGTTCATTTGTTATAATCTCGTTCTTTAATTTCGTGCAAAAAGTTTGAGGCATGTGGATCCTACTTTGTTGATGATATTTCATGGAGTTGTTGTGTGTGCATTGTGGTAGATTAGAAAGTGAGGAGTGATAGTAACCATGAACTGGTAGTGCATTTACTGTGGTCTGGTATGGAAACGTATGAAAGTTTTGGTTTCTTTTGGCAATGTTGTGCATTGGTTGTTACCTGCTTGTTTGTCTTCTTTTTACTTGGGGGAAAAAATTGGCAGAGATAGTTTTAATTCTTTTGCTGCATTTGTGGAAACTGGAAAGTGGTAAGTTAACAGAATCAACCTTGGAGGTTACTGGTTACATACATGATACATATATCCACTCTTATCATTCAGTTTTCACTTTTCAGTTCAATTTTCACTGTTCACACATAGACGTGACTTTGTCAGTGGCTCGGCTCTAGTTGATGGGCTGATATACATTTCATAGAAGTTATTTAGGGTCGTTTCGTTCAAACAAGGGAATGGAATGAATTAGAATAATGGAATGGAAACATGTTTTGTTACATTTAAATATTGTTTGGTTCAATTGAAAATGGAATGAATATCATTAAGGGTAAAATAGTCCTTTTCTTCTTTACAATCTTCCCTATACCAACCACCTGTAAAATGTCCCTTCGGCATTGACCGCCGTCTTTGGTGGTTGACCGGCGACGGAATGTCTTCATTCCTGTCTAAAAGCTCACCACCTAAACACTTTCCTCCGATCTACGCCGTCATGGGCGAAATTCACAATAATAACAAAGATCAAGATATAAAATGAAGGGGAGAGAGGAAACCGAGAAAAGCATTAAAGGTGTTGGCGTGGGGAAAAGGGGCGTCGGGAAGGGTGGTGGTGCGGGGGTGGGATGTCGGGATGGGTGGCGGCGCGGGGCGACGGCGCGGGGCGAAGAAAAAATGAGGAAGGATAAAGGAAGAGAAATGGAAAAGGAAAGGGGGTGAAGGTGGTTGCCACTTGCCGGCGGTGTGGGGTCGGTCACTGGCGGCATGGGGGCGGTTTCCAGCAGGGTGGCAGTCTCCGGCGGGGGGAGGGGGCTAGGTGGAGGGAGGTGAGAGCGAGGTGGGTTGGAGAGAGGGTGGGTGAGAAGAGAAAATGATAGAGAGTAGAAGTGTTTTCTTAGGTGGAAAGAGGGTTTCATTTGAATGGAGTAGGATTGAGGAGAGAAAGGGAATGGGAAAAAAAATTGTCAAACAAACCATTAAAAACGGAAAAAGAAGGAATGAATCTGTTACTTAGACCCAAAAAATAGTCAACCAAACGACCCCTTAAAGGTTTGAGTATAAACAAATGGTACTTTGTATATATGAGAGTAGATGACTCACTCTTTTCAAGTCTTACTATGCATTTCTTACTCACTTGAAGTTCTCATGTCTTAAGGTATACCTTTGACCTTTTAATATATATTAGAATACTTTGGTAAAGATTAAGCATTTTATAATGTTAAAATACTCTTTCAAGTGAATTTAATAATTTGATTTTTAAATTTTCTAACTATGTGCATTTTTATACTGAATTGATGTTATAAGTTCTATTCAAATGCAAGAGTATCAAGTAAAAAACAAAGATAGTAATATTTTAGTTTATTAGTAGTCCAATGTGTTGGTTATGCCTCATGACCTTGTTTAACTACTAACTTTTCGTCTGCTTTTGGCTTGTTGATTTGGTCAAACAAGTCAAGACGAGATGTGAAATAGGTTAGGTAATTGGCTTGTCACTTGACCTAATTAAAAGTCAAAAATGGAAATTTTGAAAGAAACAACTTTTCTCATTGATTATTGATATTTCTCTCGAATGAAGGATAATTCATTATTATAGTACTCATGGATGCCATTTGCCAAATTAACATTGAAATGTCTTGTCAAGGTCTGATCGAAGGGTAATTATCCTCCGTGCTTCTTGTTTCGGCATGCCTCCTCGTTAGTTATCACCTTGAAGATAAACTATAATCACACAATCCTTGTCAGTCGTTTGTGGTTGTCACTAGTCATGTTGGTCCTCCATACTAAAAGCCTCAATCCTCATTGTGTATAGTAAGGTTGGTGTTCCTTTATAAATGGTATAAACTATAATCTTACAATCCACAATAGCAAAAGCAAAAGAACGATTTTGGAGTCGGTGAGTCTTGGTCCTCCATTCCACAAGCTTCCATGAGGATTTTGGGTTGGTCCTTCATTAGCCTAGGTTACGTGTATAAACGGTTATTACTTTACAAATGGGACAAAAGGGTTCCGCAAGGCGTTTGTAAGAATATACAATAAAACTTGTATTGTAGACATGCTTGGCCACTATATTCCTCACGATCCTCTCCAACATCTTGTAGTGCACTATACCTACTTAGGGGACGTTTGGTACAACTTACGGAATGGAAACGGAATGGAATAGGTTAGAGGGGTGGAATGGTAACAAAAGGTGTTACATGTTAAACTTGTTTGGTTCACTAAAGATAAAGAATCATTCTTTTATTAAGATCAAAACATTTGATTTTCAAGTTTTAATCAAACAACTCACCCCTCACCTCACCACCTCTCTCCTACCCTTTTAACACCGGTTGACCACCTCTTGCCACCATTGACCGGCACAATCGGAGCTTATTTCGACAATTATTACCATCATTCAACCAAAATTAACTAACTAACATCATTATAATGTTACTTTTGTTCAATATCCATCAAAAATTGGTAGATCTAATAATAATATCCTTTTT
>CAAKMY010048070.1:0-10006 GCA_901111285.1 Corrigiola litoralis | reverse complement strand
ATTTATTTATTTATTTTTTTTATTTTTCATTAAAATATTAATTTTTATAATGCCACGTCAGCTTAAATTGGAAATCCAAACTGCCAAATGCAAACTGACTAACGGAAGTTAACAGCCGTTTATGGTAGGGGTACCAAAAACCCAAATACTAATGTTCAGGAGTACCATGTGCTTAAAGTTAAAAGTAGGGGTATCACGTGCATTAAGTCAAAGTTCAGGGGTACCACGTGAATTTTCCGAATTATATAACATTTTCAGTCCCTCATTCACGCATCAAACCAAGAAGAACTACTTTGGTATCAAAAGTCTCGAGCTGTCTTTATCAAGGATGGAGATCGCAAAACTTCTTTCTTCCATGATCTGTCAACTGTGGTGAGGAGGTGGCGTAATAAGATAGTTGTTATCAAAGATTTTGAAGGGAATTGGATGTTCGATGTGAAGCACGTTAAGGAGTTTGTTGTGGATTACTTCCATTCTCTCTACCATGAACCTTAGTCTACTACTCCTCCCCCAGACTTGCATGCATGCTACTTCCTAGAATTCTCGGCTAGAGTGAATAGGAGGCTTCGAAGTGCATTCACGACAACAAATGTTGAAGAGGTGATGAAAGCTCTCCCTTTTCTCAAGGCGGCTGGACCTGATGGGTTCCAAACTTTCATTTATAAAAAGTTGTGGCATATAGTGGCACATAGTGTATGTGAATCAGTTTTGGGCTTTCTCTCAGGTAAGGGCATGCCATGTGGGCTAAACGATACGTTTATTGTGCTTGTACCCAAGGTTGACAATCAGGTCACGCAGCTACGCCCAGTCTGTGTAACGTGTCTTACAAGGTTGCTAGTAAGCTCCTTGTGAACCGTATCAAGCTTATTCTCCCTTAGTTGATTTCTTTTTCTCAGGGAGGCTTTGTGCCAGACCGCCAAATTACTAATAACATACTTATGGTACAAGAAGTTCTACACACTATGTAGGGCAAGAAAGGGTCTGTGGGCACTATGGCCATTAAGATCGATCTCGAGAAGGACCACGATAAGTTGATATGGTCTTTTATCAAATAAACCCTAATCGCCATGCATCTCCCTAACTCATTGAAAAGTCTGATTACTGAGTAAGTAACAATTGTTGCCTTGCATCATGTAGTCTAGTAGTAACACTACCAAACTCTCTGTTAAGCAATAATTTCAAGGCAATTTCCGATTAATTTCTTATGACACTGGACAATATTTTGCATCAGCTGACCATCTCTACCTCTTCCCCCAGTTGTTCTACACAATATTCATAAACTCAGAGTGGGAAGTTAGGAAATTCACGAATTTAAAGGGCCTCGTACCCTGAACTCTAAGATTAATAATTAACTCTTAGTTATTAATAAAGTCTCACTTTATAATCATAAACTTACGTGAATTGATTTATAAATTATCATCATCTTAGAAAGTACTAAATCGATTCACCTGAGCTCGAGTTATAAACTCGTACAATCATATATCAATTAGCTAACCTTTAGCCATATTTATAATGTACGACCACGTATCTTGATACGTGTCGTAATTAGGAGCCGGTTCACCTTTAAGGTGTGGCCGTGAGGGATTAGTTGATTATCGTTTTCGTACGACAATAATGTCAAACCCTAGCTGGACAAACTACCGATATACGATAGTCAACTGAATAAATGAAATATCATCTAATGATGATAACAAATCCGATTTTATTCTAATCGAGATTCATTAATATAATCACACTTGTCGAAAGACACAACTCTAACACTAAAAACTCATATGCGTGATCCTAATTATATAATGATTAGACAATCTAATCAAAATATTGCTCTTAAATGTTTGAAGATATGCAAAATATACTAAAAATTGTGGCAAAAAAGGAAAAAAAGGACTACGTAGTTTGAAAATACCGTGTAATGTTCAAAGCCTTAGTCTTGCTTAGAAAAACATAGACAAACACTCTCTTTGTTTCTAACTAGTCTTCCTAATTAGTTTTTTTTTGCACAAGAAAATTAAGAAATCTAATAAACAATAGTAAAGCTTTACTATGGTGAGTTTCTAATAAAGTAAGGAGAAAGTGAATTTTTTTTAGGTAGGTAAGGCGGACCCTCATCGGGCTACGCCCAACGCACACGGGCCAGACTCTTGCGAACAAATGGGGGGATATATAAGGGAGAAACCTTTTCCCAAGAGCCCGTAGTAGTGTTTGATCTTGGGACCTCAAGGTCACCAAGTAACATCCCAAACACTAAGCCAAATTAACCAAACTTGGTAAGGAGCAAATGATAATGAGGGAATATGGGTGGGTTGATTGTAGAGTAAAATATTGTAAAATTATAATGAGGGGTGAGGTCATTAATGACATTTTGGGTAAATAATATTTTCCATCAAACAACTTAGTTTTTTTACCTAAAACGAAAAGTAGGAATAATAGATAGAGAAAGAGGTAGTACCTAATAACTATAGTTATAAGAGAAAAAGTTTGTATCTAAATGATTAAAAAGGATGTAAAAAAATAAAAATAAGATAAGGGTCATTGGTAAATCTTAAATACAAGTTATGCATTAAAATTTTGATCAACGGCTAACGATATTATTAGGAAAATACATTTCTCTATCATTTCTTAATGCAACAACACATATTTTAATTTGGCTTTTATCTGAACTGGTCTCGCCAAATTTTCAGTAAAATCAATACGTATAGGTTCTTTCTATTATGATTTATGAAAATGAGTAAAAATAATTTGAACACAAATTACCTTAAAGCCAAAACATTGAAAGACCAGAGGTAACTCTTAGTAGTGGTGAAGGGCCATACATATGGCGTAAGTCGTGACATATGTTGTAGCTTATAAATACCTGCTAGTTGGTTGGAATGCCAATATGCCATGCAAATCCCAACTTCCGGACAAATCGTCACTCGTGACTAAATAAGTTAGTCATGTGGTAGAGAGTAAAGAGTAAAGACCCCTCGTCAGTGATAGTCACTAACTTGCCTGTCACAAAAAGTATGGAAGAGTGAAACTCAGTTTACCAGTTATACGCGCATTTTGGGGTGTAAATGAATTAAGCTTTTAATAAGCAGTTTGAGCTCGAGCTTGGCTAAAACTCTTTTTGTTCGTTTATCTAATATATAAATAAACAAATTTGAAACTCGATCAATAAATGAGCATGAACATGAACGCCATAGTACTTGCTTATATATGTTTATGAACAACTCGTTTAGTTATGTTCATGAACAAGCTAGTCTAAAAGCTCATTTAAACTTAAACTTGACTAAATATATTATATATTTGGAAAATATTATTGCAAATTTCTTACCTTAAATACAAGCTAATAATTAAAAAGTTGCCTTTAACTAATAAATTGTGACCTTTTTTTTAGATGTAAATGAGGAATAATTCGATATGACATTCGTGTATTTGTTCAAAAAAAATTCTTTTTAGAAACCATGCTATTGTTGCTTGTTCTTGGCTCTTAACTATTGTATGAAATTCAAAATAGCAGTAGTTTTTAATAGAATCACAATGATATGATGAATTAATTAATTGTTGAATGGTATATGGGTGTAGATGTTATTTTTTAGCATTAATTTTTTATTAGGTCGATTCGATTGTAAAACTCGTTTAAAGCTCGGTTTTGAGTATAGCTCGATTAACAAATGAACAAAGCTCGAACACGATAAATAATAAATGAACCGAGTTTGAACATAATTTTGAGTTCGACCTAAAGCTCGAGATCGAACTCGAACTCGATTTAGTTTTATGAACATGAACATGAATATGCCACTACTCGATCAAGCTCGGCTCATTTACACCCCTAGCACCCCCCGAGTGCAGAATCCTTTTTATTTTTTTCCCTGTAAAGAGAATAAAAAAAATCATTTGAATAATTTTAATTAAGGTAAAAAATAATAATGATTTTTCCCCCTTTTTCATTTTGACAAAGAATCTCTTGGTGGGAAGCTCAGGTTGGTTAAAAATCAATTTACTGGTACAAAATTTTCTTTATGTCCATATCACTAATAAAAGCTTACATTTAATCTCGTTTGTAGTATTCACTTTAAAATGTAGTCATTCACTTTCATAACATTTATGTGTAATGTTTTTAGTAAAAATTATATTTATTTATAAATAACTAAATTTTTATGTATGAATGCATGGGCACTTGACAGCCTGACACCTAATACCAAGAATGAGTGGGCATAGATCTTACTCGTCCAGATAAAACCTCTTAATAAAATAAAAAACAATAATTGTGTTCGTCTTTAACTTCGCCATATATAATGCCCAGTACGTCTTTCTAATGGTCAACTGGCATTAACATATCCTCAGCAACTTGTATTCAAATATCTGTATCCCCTGTTCTCTCTCTTTGCCTTCTGTAGAGAGACATGTTAAGAGAGTAGCCAAAGATGATCAAAGAATGCTATCTAGTAGTTGGCGTAGCATGTACAGTGCTTATATTGACATGGGTATGGAAAATAGTGAATTGGGCATGGTTCAAACCAAGAAAACTAGAGAAAAGGCTCAGAGAACAAGGCCTCAAAGGAAACTCTTACACATTCTTGTATGGAGATTTGAAGGAAACCTTCAGAATGCGAAATGAAGCCAGAGGAAAACCTTTTTCATTTACTAATGATTACTTCCCTCGTGTCCTTCCTTTCCTCCATCAGCATGTTAACAATTATGGTTAGTACACTCAGTTTCCTACTCATAATTCTGCAATTTTGTACATTTTTTTTCTGTATCAACATTTGTTAGAAGAACCATAGTCTGGCCTAGTGGTGCTATTCTCACCTTACTGTCATAATATGCGATTTTGTAGGCTCTCGTAAACCAAAAAGATGCGGGGTCCTTTTGTCTCATGATGCGAAATCACCGTATACCAAATCCTTTGGTCATAACATTTAAATTCTTAAGATTAAGTTAGGACAGTAAAGCTCGGTAAGGCCTGAGACGGTACGTGATTAGTGTTAGTAAAGAATCTGCAAATGAGAGTCAATGACAATGATTTGGAGATTCTTTACTCACCTGAGAATAGGAAAGAGATCATGATATGATAGAGTCATAGAGATCATGATATGATAGAGTTAAAGAGATAATGATTTGGTGAGATTGTCATTGACTATCATTTGGAGATTCTTTACTAACAATCAGTACTTGTGAGAGTGTTTTGCTCTATGTCTGCTGGTTTTTACTACATGATTAAAATTTAAGTATTTGATAAATTTAATGCATATAATGAGGTGCTATGGCAGGTAAAAATTGTTATACATGGCTGGGCCCTGTGCCGGTGATAAATGTCACAGAACCAGAGCTAATAAGGGATGTCTTTAATAGGATGAACGAGTTTCAGAAGCCAAAGTTAAACCCACTCATTGGGTTACTTGCCCCTGGACTTGTAGGCCTGGAGGGCGAAAAATGGGCGACACATAGGAAGCTTATCAATCCTGCTTTTCATGTGGAAAAGCTAAAGGTATCAAGTGAAGATCTGCTTAGAAATAACCATATTCTTAGTGCTGTAATTTCAAGTAATTTATGGTATTGACACCAAATAGCATTCAATTCTAAAGCACTTCCACGGTTCTTGTAGCTTATGCTTCCGGCATTCTGTACAAGCACAATGGAAACCATCAATGAATGGGAGAACGTGGTATCTGAATCAGGTTATTCTGAGGTAGATGTGTGGCCATATCTTGTAAACCTCTCTGCAGATGTTATATCTCGGGCTGCATTTGGCAGTAGCTATGAGGAGGGGAGGAGGATTTTCGAACTTCTGAAAGAACAGACTGATCTCACTTTACGACTTATACAAACAGTTTATGTTCCTGGATGGAAGTAAGTTACAAGCCCATACCTATTTTATGGCAAGATAGATTAATAATGCATTAATCATCATCACTTGTGAGTTGTGACTCTTTTAGGTACGTGCCAACAAAGAACAACAAGAAGATGAAGCAAATTAATGCAGAAATACAAACATTATTGAAGGGATTAATTGACAGGAGGAAGAAGTCAATGGAGGCCGGAGAAGCTGCCAAGGATGATTTGTTAGGGATATTGATGGATTCAAATTTCAAGCAGACTCAAAACCATGGTAGTAACAAGCAGCAGCATCTTGCAATGAGCTTCCAGGAAGTAATTGATGAGTGTAAACTGTTCTACTTTGCTGGTCAAGAGACGACTTCGGTGTTGCTAGTTTGGACGATGATTTTATTGAGCAAGCATCAAGACTGGCAAGTACGAGCTCGAGAAGAAGTTCTGGCAACTTTTGGGAAAAACCAACCCGATTTTGATGGGTTAAATCATTTGAAGACAGTAAGTGGTTATGGTTTCATCTGCTTTATATTTTCATTTTAGTGACCTCCGGCTGCTGTGACATTTGTTGTGTCAACAAAATTTTCATATCATTAGGGTAAAATAATTGCTGTGACATTGGTGATGTCTCAAAACGTGTAATCTAGAAATGGGGGTAATGTTTCTAATTAGTTATTTGTTTGTTTGCATAATAGGTGACGATGATTCTACATGAGGTGCTGAGATTGTATCCTCCTGTGCTTGCAGTCTCTCGACGGATATTTAGCAGTGAAGTGAAACTAGGTGACCTATCTGTGCCACAAGGTGCGATGGTTAGTCTATCCATACTCCAAGTGCATCATGATCCCAAACTTTGGGGAGATGATGTCAAAGAATTCAAACCAGAGAGATTTTCAGAAGGGATTTCAAAGGCAACCAAGGGAAACATTTCATTCTTCCCTTTCACGGGAGGCCCACGGATTTGCATTGGTCAAAATTTCGCGATTGTTGAAGCTAAGATGGCCCTGTCTATGATTTTACAGCGTTTTTCTTTTGAGCTTTCACCATCCTACACCCATGCTCCTTCGAGCGTTATAACTCTTCAGCCTCAGTATGGTGCTCATGTCATTTTACATCGGCTATAAGGAATTATGTAAGCGTATAGGAATTGTATTTAATAGATGAAATCTAGAGTAATTGGGCATAGAAAATACAACAGCTAAAGGAGCTAGAACTACATTGGAAGTTATGATTTGGGAACATAACTCTTGGTAAGTTCTTTTGCAAATGTATAATTACAATTCCCATCAATGCAGTGTATGACATATATAAAAACTGTACAAACATGGTGAGCTCTTAGGATTTCTCAGGTCTGAATGTGCACTGCCTCTCTGTACCGCAGAACAAGACCTGAGTATGTCCTGACTCGTGAATTTACTGTTAGATATCGTACCTTGAATGCCAATTTTGTATCAAGTACATATATGTTTACTCAAAGCAGTCTTAGACGATTATATTTTGAATTATTCTTGTGATTCTAGGGAAGTTATTGAGATAGAATAAAGATTAGATAGAATAATAATGGATCATTTTCCATTTTCTTGCATTCCTAAATCATCATTCATCAGAACAATGTACAGGGCGTATAACTGAAATTGAAACTAGAACGTCGCATATTTTCATCTCATTGTTATTCTCCCCTATTTCTATGATCATCAACTGAGTTAGTTAAGATAAAGCATAATATTATTCTGAAACTTGGATGTTTCTTCCTTTTTTAAATCACCAGATCAATGTACAGGGGTTGAACTAGCATCGGAACTAGGAATTCTCTAACTTTCTATTAAGCTTTATTGCCCGGTAGTTCTAATCCAGATTCGCGCGTTTTTATATCACATAAGTTCTCTGCGTTCTCTTGCTGCTCCAATGTCTCAAACAGAGGAGCGTTTCTGGTCTCTGGAAGCCAGAAGCTTACAAGCCCACTCAGAATTGCAAATCCTCCAAATACCAAGAATGAAAATGTGGCACTCAAACGTCCAACCGCGACTAACAGTGGGGCTACTGAAGCCCCCAACATCAAAGCTTGGCCCAACAGTGAAACCGCAAAGTTCCTTACATTGGTAGGGAATAGCTCTACACAGTAGATGTACAACACATCAAAAGCCATGGAAGCGGTCATGAATCCAATTCCTTCTATAACCAACTGAATCCAACTCCCAACAATTCCGCCCTTTCCCTTACTAAAGATTATGCACAAAAAGCAGGAGGCCCCTGCAATGTACGACGAGTAGGAATACAACATTCGACGGTCTGTGCAGCTTAGTAGCAAACTCCCTACAAAGACCGCTGGGATTTCCATCAAAGCGTTGATGACACTACTCAAGTACTTAGAAAAGTTCAAGTTTTCGACATTTAGCTGGACACCATAGTACACGATCCCAACCCCGAAACCAGCCATCATTGCCTTACACATCCTACTCCTGGCCCTCTTACATTGCCAGAGGCTCATGTCCTGGTTGTTCGTACCAGAGTTCGACAGGCTTGGGTCTGCAAGTTGAAGGTTCTCTGGCAGTGATTTTCCATTTAGTCTAGCAAATTTTGCTAAGACTTTTAGTGCTTCTTCTTTTCTTCCTCTTACTAGAAGCCAGCGAGGGGATTCTGCAACAAAAGGGAGCACAACAATGGAATATATAAAGGGTGGAAGAGATGTGATCTGGTACAGAGATCTCCAAGACGTTCTGGTGTAATAAGCCATCAAAGGAAGTGAAAGGAATCCTACAGTGTAGAAGAAGAAGCCATATTGGCCTACTTGGCCTCGCCATTTTCGACCAACAACTTCGGTGGCAAGGACTAAGCAGCAAGTTCCAATCCCTGATCGAGTTAAGCCATTTGCAAAACGGAGAAAGGCGTAAGTCCATATGTCTGGGGAGAGGGATGTCAGGAAAGATGTAACGCCTGCTAGTAGGCATGACAGCATTAATGTCTTCTTTCTTCCTAATATTGAATCGGCTAAACGACCATAAACTGGTGATCCTGCACATATCACAAAACACCATGGTGGAATAGTCATCTTAAAAGAAATAAAAAACGCGAAACCAAAGTCTAAGAACATGCGGATTAAAACCATCATGGACTCCTTAGAAGCTTAAAACACAAAGAACTCCCTGGAGTCACTCGATAACCACAAACCTTGAGCCACTGAGAAAGTCAAGCACTCATGCATGTGAGGTTTCAAAATATAATACCTTCGACTTAAATTTTTACTACAAAACAAAACTATTGAAAGTTACATATTATTACTAACTTAGAAAAAGGCGTAATGGGAAATTGATATAAAATGATCATTTTATCAGTATTTATAAACAAAATAACTGTAAGTGACACTTTAAAGACTGTTCAAATTTGACTTAGTCTCAGTATAAATTTAATTTCGTAATACATGTAATGATGTAAATGACAATTTATACTATTGCTACAACAATTTTATAGTCATGGAAATAAAAAAATCATTGCCGTTGAGTTTTTAATGATTGATCACAACCATTCACTATTTAGTAAAAGGTTAAACTAATCAATCTTATATTAAATATTAAAAATCAATATCTAGGATTGACTGATTTATAATTAATATAAAATTGTTCTTTTTTTTTTAGCATTGAAGAAATACCGAAAAAAAGACATTCCTAGGATAATATATATTGTTGTGCTATCTTGCACTGTTAGAGCATCCTTATACCCATGACCAAATTGATATTCATGGAGAAAATTCATCCTAAAAACTAGAGAAAAAGTTCTAAACCATAAATTATGTACTCCCTCCATCTAAGTCATTTTCCCCATATTTTATTTAAGGGTGTCTCAAAATCATCATTAACTCCCCCCCCCCCCTCTATTATCTTTTATGGTAAGTGCTCCCTCCGTCACCGTGAGTTCCCCCCATTTCATTTTGGGATTTTCTCCTGTGTACCCCTGTACTATACACGAAAATCCAAAATACCCCTGTGTTTTTTCGACTAATCCAAAATACCCCTGAGGTCGATTTTTCAACCCAAAATACCATTACTGATGACGGAAAGCTAACGACGTTACATTATTCAAAAAAATATATTTTAATAAGATGATTGACAAAAAATTTATATTATAAAATAACTAACTAAAAATTTATGACATATCTCACCCTTGGATATAAAATCAAGGGTGAGGATTACCTCCCTTT
>CAAKMY010048068.1:0-11390 GCA_901111285.1 Corrigiola litoralis | reverse complement strand
GACTCTTCATTTTACCTCACACATCCGTGTCGGATACTCAAAACTCCGACTTGGGTGAGACGCTTAGATACTTCATTTCAAGCCAACATCTTGTAAAAGTTAAAAAAAAACAGTCGAGTGTCACACTCGGACACGTACCCTTGACCGATACTTGTAGTCGAGTCAAGATAACATAGCAAAAAAGAATTAATATCATGCCATCTTGGCAATCATCTCAATAATCAGAAATCTCAATGAATAAGTTCTAAAAAGTGTCTAGCTCGTCATCTAGAGCCAAAGCTCATAGACTACTCAACCCATACTTCACCACAGAAATCGACAAGTTGGAGACCATACAACTGAAGAATGCCAATGAGTACTAAGCAGAGATAAATAACTTTCTAAAACAACAATTCAAGCATACATCTTTATCATAAACTGATAATAAACTGAGCACGATGTGTCTGACTAAGTCACTGGCAAAGAAATCACAGCTCAAAAAAACCAACAATAAGCTAGACCCAACTTTCAAATTCTACCCAATTACTAAATCTCAAAAGACAGCACAAAACTATGATCAAATCATCTTAACCAACTTTTAAACAAAGTAAAGCAAAATCTGGAATTTTAAATAGAGAAGATGATAAAAGGCTCACCCAAAACAGATAGTGGTATTAACCACAGGCAAAGTGAGGGGATGATCGTTGATGATGGAAGATAATAAGTGATGATGATGTTTGCTGATAATGGTGATTAGATGATAATAACACAGATATGCTAAGTGCACCACAAGTTCTACCTACACGACATGACGACACACACAAAAATTTGATTCAAAAGATTTCCCACTTTGCCCTTATCTTGTACACAGATTTTTAATTTTTTTGGTTGGGGGGGGGGGTGTGTTTGTTAAAATGGACACCTCAAAAAGCAGGGCAATTTTCAATACAGACACCTCTTAAGGAAAGTCGTTTTTTGAAAATGGATACACTTTTTTTTGGTGGTGGGATGGGGGGGGGGGGGAAGGGATGGTTCTAAAAATGGACACCCCTAGAAAAGGTGGTTACGGCTGGGGTTAGGTTGGGACGGTTGTTGTTGTTGTTGTTGTTGGTAGGGGTTGACAATTAGCCTAAAAAGGGTTTTGGAGGTGAGAGGCGGCCGACCGACATCGGGTGGGTGGGGTGAGTAGCTGGTAGCTGACATCGGGTGGGTGGGTAGGGGTTAGGCGGCAATGTGCGAGTGGGCAAATGGGTGGTGATTATTAGATGGGGCTATTTTGGTAATAGTCATTTTTTGTTGTATTTAAGCTTGAGTTGTGTTGTATTATAATATTACAAGTTCTACCTAATAAAGGAAATTAAAGATATTGATGCATCATATAGAAAGGTAAAACAAACATGATCCTATCTGGTTTGTATTGTGTCAAGAATAAGTGAGTGAAGAAATTCTTATCACAAACTCGATTCATTTATTTCGTATTGAGTTCGTGTGTCGAATTATTTACTTGAATGAGTCTAAAGTTCATGACTAGAATATATACACGAACTTCCTTTTCATATAGCTAGACTATAAGTCGTTGGAAGTTCAAGTGTAAAATATAGCACTACATTATATGATTATGATTTTGCTTTGATGTGGAGGTTTGGGTGCAAGTATTTAATGAAGTTAACTACCTAAATGGATATTGAAGTTTACACTTTCTTTCTCATTGGTATTGAAATTGCAAAATTTTTAGTTTTGGTATTGTTGCGATATATAAAAACTAACGAAAACGATAAAAGACCATCCTACTCCTTTAAATTGCTGACCATCGTAGACCGATGCCAACAAGGTTTTTCAATGAAGAACTACCCTTTTTCAAGTGAAATTTAACGTAGAGTCCGGATCTCGACTGCATTATCTATATTCTCTCTCTATTAGCGAAGATTTGACAATTAGGGTCGTGAGAACCACATTTCTGTTTTTCACACCGATAGGCGGCAAAACAAAGTTCGGGGTGGACCGTTTCAGCGACGATTTTTTATCATTCAAGCAACAACGACATAGAAGTAGGTTTTTTTGTTTGTTTGTTAAAGGGAGCGCCACGAGTTAAGGGACGACGAATTTGTGGAGGGGCAACGATGAGGCTCGCAATGGGGGTGTGCGAAGAAGGCAAGGAGGATCGGCGGCGGTGGCACTAAGGTGCGGTGAAGAGATTAAAAAAGGGCATTACCTCAATTGGTTGAATACCCAAATCAAAATTTTTGCAACTTTAATACCCAAATCGAAACAAAATATTAACTTCATTACCTATCTGATTAGAGTTCAATCGAAAACATTTGTTACAATTGAGAAACTATGTTTACCGAGTTCATATTTAAGTCTTTTAACCCTCACGCGACACGACTTACTTCAATTTCGTGTCGAATTTTTGTTAATCTAATTTATTAAACACTAACCATTAGAAAAGACCATCTACTTTTATCTTAAAAATAGACGTGCTTGTTTCAAGCTAAATCAACTCAAGTTTTCTACAAACCCAAGTCAAATCATAGATTTTTATCCTTTTATTGTATCAGCATGACTCCGTCTACTTCTATCATAAAAGTAGACGGTCTATTTCAAGACTTTCTATTGCTTAAATAGGTCGGATTCTTGAGAGACTAACTCTATCGAGTTCATATTTTAATCTTTCGGCCCTCATACGACACCACTAATTTCATTTTCGTGTCAAATTTATGTTAATATAATTGCTTAAATATGTCGAATTCCTAATCCAAACATGCTAACTCCTTAATATCTCGTGTTGTCGAATCATGTCACTTTTCACTGAATCTATGTTAGACTAGTACACAAACACGTCGTGCATAAAGCCACACACCACACCACAACTCACAATACAAAAAACCTACTCCAACCTGCTTGCTTCCCTTGACCCCTGCCCTTTCCACATTTGCTTAAACACTAATTATTAGAAAAAACCCTTTACTTTCCTTAAAATAAACGTGTTTGTTTTAAGGTAAATCAACTCGAGCTTTTCTATAAGCCTAAGTCAAATAATAGATTTTTATCCTTTTATTGGGCCAGCACGGCCTGACCCCATCCTCTTTGATCATAAAAATAGACGGTCTTTCTCAAGACTTTCGGTTGCTAACTTCATCTCATGTTGTCAAATCGTGTCACTTTTAGCCGAATCTATGTTAGACTAAAACACACCGTACACAAAGCCACACACCACACCACAGCTCACAGTCCAAAAACCCTACTCCGACCTGCTTGCTTCCCTTAACCCCTGTGCCTTCCAACCTTTCACTCCCAAAAAAGCCACACTTGCATTTCATAGCACAACAAAGTGAGACACACATAGTGATAGAGAGATATGTGGAGATCAATAGTTGCTGCTTCTAAGTCATCTAAAAACTTAGGAAGAAAGGTGCTTTTTCTTCCTAACACACAAGTAACATCATCATCATCATCATGTAAGGTACTACTTGACCATGCTAATAAATGCTTTCATTCATCATCTTCTTCATTTATTACATATAGGCTAGAAAGTAATAGTTGGTATAGAAACCTGAGGTTTTTGTCTCAGTCAACATCTTCTATAAGTGACCTTGAATCTGAGAACCATGATGTTAGTTCTTCTTCTGAAGAGGATGTTGGTTCTTCTCAAGATTGTAACTTTACACCAGAAGTTGATGGAATTGATGGAAATAATGGTGCCCAGATGGGTGGTTTGGGTTCAGTTGATGGTTTGAGGGCTGATTTTGATGGAAATGGGGAAAATATTGGTGCCCAGATGAGTGGTTTTGGTTCAGCTGATGGTTTGAGGCCTGATTTTGATGGAAATGGGGAAAATAATGGTGCCCAGATGAGTGGTTTTAGCGCGGGTGATCCGGTTTCTGAGGTTGTTGATGTGGAAAAGTTGGAAAATGTGCTGTCTTTGCTTCAAAGTAGTGTGGATGGATCATTGGAATCTAGTCTTGATGGTATGGAGTTAATGTTGAATGAGGAGTTTATGATGAGAGTGATTGAAACCCCGCTTGTTCCCGGGGAGCATTTGATTAGGTTTTTCAGATGGGCTTCGAGTAAGAAGGAATACGATGTTGCTAATTCGGCGGTTTTGGGTTCGCTTGCTCGTGTTATTTGCAATGAACCTAAGAGAAAGAATGCCTATGCTTTGTGGGATTTGGTTAAGGAGATAGGTGAAGGTGGAAGTGGTGTTGTTAATGTTGCAATGCTCAATCAGTTGATTTCGGCATTTTCAAAGATGGGCAAGGGAAAAGCTGCTTTCGAGGTATTTAGCAAGTCTGAGGAACTTGGGTGTGTACCGGACGCTGATACATATTACTTGACTATCGAAGCGCTTTGTAGGCGATCGTTCTATGACTGGGCTGCATTAGTTTGCCAGAAAATGATCAATGCTGGGATGCTTCCGGAGAGTGACAAGGTTGGTGACATCATATCTTTCTACTGTAAGGGCCTTCGATCAAAAGACGCTCATCTTGTCTATCTTGCAGCAAAGCAGAACAAGAAACTTCCTTCCCAGAGGGCAGTTAATTTTATGATAAGTTGTTTGTCGAAGGGGGATGAAACTGTGCACTTAGCACAGGAATTGTTGGTTGATTTTTCTGGCGAAGTTCGTAAGCATGCCATCAATCCTTTCTCATGGGTCGTTCGAGGTCTCTGTAGGAAAAATGATATTGAGGGTGCAAAGAAGTTGCTGTCTGAGATGATAGAAAAAGGACCACCTCCGGGTAATGCTGTATTTAATACACTGATTAATGCTCAGTCCAAGGCTGGTGATTTGGAAGATGCCAAGGAGACGCTGAGATTGATGGAAAGTAGGGGATTGAAGCCCGATGTCTTTGCTTACAGTGTCATAATCAGTGGCTATGCAAAGGGAGGTTCGATGAAAGAAGCTTGCTTAATCTTGTCAGAAGCCAGAAAGAAACATCCTAAACTCTGCCCTGCTACTTTCCACACCCTTATTCGAGGATATTGCAAACTTGGAGAATTTGATAAGGCTGTGAAGTTGTTGAGTGATATGAAGAAGTATGGGGTTGAACCTAATGTAGATGAGTACAATAAATTGATACAATCGCTTTGCTTGAAGGCTTTGGATTGGAAAACAGCGGAGAAGCTGCTAGAAGAAATGAATGAGAAAGGATTGCATCTCCCTGGCATATCACGAGGTCTCATAAATGCAGTGAAGGAATTGGAACAAGAGGCAGTTGTGTCTGAAGAAGTAGTTCCTGAGGCATAGATTGTTATCGGACCAGGAACAGGAAAGTTAGCGAAGGGTGCACAATTGTTGCTCACACAAGAGTATTTCTTGGCTTACACACTAATTACAGTGCAAGTAATACAGAGGCGGCATTGCTTCTGAAACTCTTTTTGAGTTTTCTGTATGTAGGTCTATCCATATGCTATTCAATATCAGTGTGTTGGTATATGAATTAGCTAATTAGGCTTTGTTTCAGCTCTAGTTCGTTTGTTGAAATTTTGTATTCTACAACATGGCGATCTTACCCTCATTGAATTCAGGCCTTCTTTTGTGGTGGCTGAAGTACAAAGTTTTCATGTTCATTTCAGTTGTGATAAAAGGCATAGCTTACTTTGAAGATAATCCAGAACTTGTCAAAAGTGAGGAAATCAGGTTAAGTTTATAGAACAGAAGTGCAGCGTTAACATGAATTCAGCTTGCAACTTTAAATTTCTGCTTCCAAATCTTCTTAGGCAAAAAGAAAAGCTAATAATGACTAGTGCGAAGTATTGAATATTTAAAAAAAATGGTAGATATACTCTTAACAAATTTTCTTTTTGAAAAATTAGGATATCTTACGAGTTTTTCACTAGTTGAGTGGTGGCCAAACTTTGATCAAGTCGATCTCAAATAGCTCGAGTGGTCTCGGTTTATAGTACTTCACAACACCAAAAGATCTTCTCCATCTTAGGCTCTTAGCAAAGCAGTGTAAAACCACACTATTTCGAAATCTGCTATGCTAGTGCACAACTACACACCATTTATTATTGGAAGTTTTTCTGCGAAATTTGCTTCCCATTTTTGCGTGAAAGCTGTAGAGCATTCCAGTTCTACTGCACACAATAATTTGAAACAAAAAACATCTCGTTCTACTGCACGAAAGTTGTGGGATGCTTGATTAACAGGTAGTAATTAGCAACAGTATTGGGCTACCATATCTATTGGTTTTCATGACTACGAGCCTGCAAATAACCACTATAATACAGAGCCTACTATATTGATGATAAACCCATGATAAATGCATAAACTACACATCTCCACAAACTGCCAATCCAACAAATTTTCTGAAAGTCTCCTAATTTCACCAATTTCTGTTAGCTCATAGTGCTATACTAAACATGTTTCTACTTCCTACATAAAATCTAGCAATTTGACAATGAATTGCCTGCATCTTCCAACTGCATACATTCAACTGTGCGAACTGGTGGGGCTTCTCCAAATTTCAGCAAGTAAGCAGTCTCATATGCAGGGCGTAGCTGCTGAATGACTTGAGCATCCAGGTATGCTTCACAGTTGAAACACCAAACTGACAAGTCACTGTTAACCAATAAAAAAAAAAACACATCATTAGAAATAAAGCTGAGAATAATTCAATAACATCCCCCGCCCCCCCAGACTAAATATATTTTTTTGAACGCTTTGAAAAGATTTGTGGCGAATTGTCTAGGGTTCGAAAAGTTTCATACGGATAGGAAAGGGAGGAAAACCTTGAACAATCGTAGCATGATACTTGGGGGTTGGGGTATCTTTGTTATGGAAAAAGTATGATAAACTTGTACTGGGTTGTAAGGGAAGCTATTAGCTACAACTTGAACATGAAGTGAGAATTCAGATAATTGCTACATTTTTTGATGCCCAAACAATAAAACATATAGTTCAGATATACCTGAAGCTGAGTGCTACACAGTGGCCCTTTTGCTCATAATGCTCAAGCATGTGCTTATTTACGAAACGACTACAAAGAATTTCCTTGCAGCCCAAGCATAACCAATTCTCAGCAGGGTTATCACACCTGAGCATAAATGCAATTGCATATCAGCATTTAAGAAACCTTTTCAAAAGGTCCAAACTCAGCTACTTAAGAAATTAACAAATAGACCAAATCAATATCTGTTGTTTCACACTTTCACCTCAACCCACAAATGTGTTCTTCAGAGAAAACGCAGGGCCAAAGTTTGTGAACGACAGGAAAGGCATGAGTAGGAATTTCCATCTCACTAGAGTTAGCACACATTTGTAGAGTACAGGACTGTCTAATGTAGAAAAATTCAACATATCATGTGCACTGGAAAGGATTGGACTAGCACGAATGTACCCTGTTAGAATCCCAGATCATTCGACATTCTAACATTTATTGTTCTCAAATAAGCTAAAATAACTAAAGTTTTGAATTCTCCTATCAGACAGACCTATCATTTGAATTCAACTGCACACTTCAATGAGATGGGTATCTCTCAGGCCATGGGAAATGCCATTCACGGGAAAAAAAAAATACCCCACCCAATTTTAAAACCCACTCCAGCCTACTTACACCACCTCCAGACCTAACCTGACTCCCGTAACGAGAGGGAAAAAATTCTTAAAAATTTCAGCAAGAAAAAAAGAAGGGCTAAAAGAGACCTGTGCATGTAAATATAAGCAGTAACTTTTTAAGTAACATACCCTGGATATAAACAGTTATGGAAAGTTTCTATAACTTATCTGGCACTACATGCACTCCAAAGTGTACTACTTCGACTAAGACGTGAATGATTTTAAAAGGGTACGAAAAGTTGCTGTAACTAAAGAAACAATTCAGGAGACATCTTAAACTAGAGATCCCAACATTTGTGTCACGAAAAAAAGAGTAGGAGAAACCCATGCGAGGAAGATCGGATTTCAACATCCAAGCTGTATCCTAACTCTCAAAGTGAAAAGAGAAAATAACATATGGTATATCAAAATAAAATCCGGTTCGAACATAGTTACATATTCTGGTTTTGTCCTCATTGATATAACCCTATTCTGCAGGTGAAATATCCGTGCTCGGATCATCAGTGCATCACTCATCTACTTTCAAAATAGCCAACCCCACAACTACCGTTTTCCAAATTTTACATGTATTTCTTTTAATTGCGGGGGTGGGGGGAGGCATCCCTCCATCTCCGAAAAAAGAACTTGCTTACTCAAACAGCTCCAATGTTAAGCAAACCGCTTACTCAGAAAATTGCTTTCGAACAATGATGTAGTGAAAACCTTTGAATGATAAAGTACTTGAAAGTCATTCAAAACAACTACATTACGATCACATATGGGCCTATGGCACTGACAAAAAAAGTGTCTTATCAAATGTTACTCGTATTCCTCACGAAATTTGTGATCTTTCCCCTGCTTTCTAATTTTGACCAGTTTTTTAATGTGTAACTGAAATTAATTCCCATTGATATTAGAAGTTTCCTTTGCATATCACAACAACTACTTAAAATTAGCATCTAGAAAAGAACAAAGAAAACAACCTTCATATTTGCTTCACCTCAAGTTAGCAACCGTACTCCAGTTAACCAAGCTGAACTGTTAGATCATTTTGGTTGTAGAACCTCTCAACTCAATCTCTAGAAGCATATAACCTATGCTATAGATTCAATTTGACACCCCCACAAACCTGGTGTCAAGGATAGAACAATCGGGTGTTCATGTTGTTTTCCCGAAACCAGTTTATCTATATGAATAATAAGAAAGATGTTGCGACCACAAAAAGAAATAGTGTTCACTTTGTTCTCCATACATGAAATGTACCGTATCTGTGACAATCTGTGACACTAATCATCTCATATTAAATATCATAATATAACTTGTTAAATACACACCATACCTAATCACTAAAACGTAAAAAAGCCACAAGCAAATTACTTTTTCACAGGTGGTCACGCCAAACCATCTATAACAAAAAAGCATTTCTTCTGCAACTTTGTGCCCGCTTACATGTCATCAGCGATACCTCCCAGTTAACGACTATTTTATTCTTCAAGTAATGATTAGGAGCAGACAAATATCTGAAAACCAACATAGTGTGTAGTTGCATAAGCTATGGTCCTTACTATTAAAAAAAAAACGCTGGTGATTTGGTAAATTTATAGATTTGCTAATTTTGCACTAGAGTGTTGATGGTGTATCTAAATAATCAAATGTTTCCTTGTAAAATCAAAAAATTTAGAAGCATATTAAAACCCAATTAGTAAAAATCACTGTTAACAAGAAACAACGGAATAGAAAAAATATGTTTGTTTCACCTTCAAAAATAATAATCTCACACCATTTATCCAATCTGAACAAAGAAAACCATTATGATTGCACAATATCGCAACCCTCTCTCTAGAAGAAAGCAACTTTTCAACTGAATAAATTAAATCTTAGAGCTTGATAGACCTTGCTTCGGGAGAAAATAACCGGGTGTTCGAATCATTCCTCCACAACCATGTAACCGAAATGAACTACCAGAACCTTGAACCCACAAACTGGATAGGTGGTCACTTTTCACTTGCTCTATCCATAAAATTTCTCCTTTACTCCGATGATACTTCATGGCAAACACTATCCACATTCATACCGTTGAATTTCTCTCAAGCAGATTGTCTATTAATGACTCCGCTCTTATTACACATTCATACCGTTAAATTTCTCAAACACAAGCAGATTGTCTATTAATGACTCCGCTCTCATTACACATAACTATTATTCCAATAAAAACATACAAAGCCACAACAAAATCACACCTCTATCCACAATTTGGAAACTTTTAACACCAAAAGCAATTCTTGCAACTATGTACAGTTAACATCTAATCAGCAATAAAATAAGTATAAGTATCAAGAAATGCTTCAATGGTTAGAAGTATCCTCATCAATCGAATAAACAAAGTTTACTGAGCCATATTACTAATCACAATGTATCGTTGCATACTAAATATATCTTCACAACAAAACAAGAACAAGCAAACAAGAAACAACATTATGGATTTCTCCCCTAACAACCTTTTCACATATTCTTAGAAAAGACCGTCTACTTTAATCATAAAAAGTAGACAAGCTCTCTACAAGTTAAATCAACCCAAGCTTCCTGGAAGCTCAAGTCAAATCATAAATATATATCCTTTATTGCGCCAACATGATTCCGTCTACTTTATGATGAAAAAAAGGTCTCCCAAAGACTTATATACATACTTAACCAAGCCATATTACTAACACAATGTATCACTGCAGACTAAATTCTTCTTCACAATAAAACAAAATAACACCAAGCAGACAAGAAACAACATTCTGGATTTCTCCCCTAACAATGTTTATAAAGATCACTCCGCTCAGACCAAAGAGGCTGAAACCGAAAGACCAACAATGAAAACATGCTTGCCATACAATGAAAAATAGTCCTACATATCAATAGTAAAAATCTAGCCCATGTGATTTGGCTTAACTAGTTAAGGTGAGACGTGAGATTCCTCTTTGTCTCAAGTTCAAACCTCCCCCAATGAGAGGAATATTTTCTTGAGACATATGCCACTTAAGTCAGACCTTTCACACTAGTAACATTGCGGCTAATCGGTGTGCGTGATTTACAAGCTATTGATCATACTCATGGCTTCATCCAGAGCGCACTAAAGGTAGCGGCTTTTAGAAACAAAACTACAAAGAGAGAAAGCAAACAACCTGAAGCAAGGAGTGTCAAGGGTGGGAATGTGGTGAAGATCAGAAGACAAAGAACCCAAATGATCACACCATGTTTTCGGCTCAACCCAACCAGACCCACCTCCATACAACTTCATCATCAACTCTTCTTCTTCCATACCCTGCTTTTCACCCAAAAATACATAGCGAAATTATCCCATGATCATATTCCACATCACATATATAGAACTGTTGCTACATGGGTATTAATTCAATGGTGATTACACAAGAATGCAGATTATCAAGATTGAAGACATGGCATACCGGTGGAGTAGGGGCTGATGATGATGAACAAACTTCCTTAGACATGTTTGATGGTTGTTAATCCTCTATAGAGTATGTGAGTTTCGATCAAGTGTTGGGTTTAACTGGCTTCAGGGTCGGTGACTACTAAAAGCAGCACAATTTTGGTTAAACTAAACACGATTAAAAATACTTTGACATTGAACTTCCTTTATTGCCCTTGTTATGTTTTGAACTTCATTTTCTTCAAACTCAAACACTTTCTCTCTCTCCCACTTACACTCTCCATTGAGCTCAACCCATGTCAAACCCCACCTCGCCTTTGTAAAGCAGTGAACGACAAATTATTACGGAAACAGAAAGAACTTGGGTGACTCGTACTTTGAGGTAAATTTGAAAACCCGCACTCATTTACTTTATTCTCTTTCGCTCAATGTATAAGC
>CAAKMY010048063.1:0-17589 GCA_901111285.1 Corrigiola litoralis | reverse complement strand
TATATATATATATATATATATATATATATATATATATGTGGCATCGTAGATTCGTAGGTAGTCGTCATATATTCAAGCTTTATTATAACAACTAGTTGAATTGTAAGCGAGATGCATGGGATCAGTAATCACCATTCACCAGCTAATCATCTCGCTAAGCCGCCAGTACTGATGAACAGTACTTGGGTCGCTGCTTGTCTGACTAAATTCCTTCTGTAATGTTGATTGTAACTATAGTAGCCAGGTAACTGTCTAGTCCTCCTCGAAAATATAGCTCTATATGAGGTTGTGCAACGTTTCTATGAACACATTATACTCGAGACTTTATTATGAACACATTAGACCAAGTTAGAGCTACGTATTATATACAATTCTCAATAGGAGTGGCTACCATGTACTCACAAGTTTAGTTAATTGGTAAGTCTTGGCAGGTTTTATTCAAGACTAAAACATAAAAATGTGCATGTCATATATTGCCTTTATGACCCTTTTTAACACAAAGACTATGATAAACAAAAGAGTAAGATTTGATGTGTAGCACAATGTCTTTTTTACTTTCCAACTGTAAGATACAAGGTTCAATTCTTATGGTATTTAGCACGTTACTATCAGACAAAAAGATTTGTGTTTGTATAGTAAATTTATTCAATCGCCGATAATTATTTAATGACTCATAATTTACTAGTCACTATCCACACTTCTATTACTATAATCGATACTTTTGATTTTTGATCAGGCACTAGTCTATTCTGTTAATCCCAAGAGAAAGAGTTAGAAAAATGAAAAAGAACTATCGCACCTTCTGATCAACTAACAGCATGCTTTCAGTCAACATGTGATAACCAACCAGAAAATTTCCCGACATACTAAAATGAAAAACAAAGAGGCGAAGACTTACAAGAATGTCGAGCACCCCAAACTTGTCTTTGAACCAAGCTACGAAGGCTGTAATAGAATCAGGACTAGCAACATCAAGAGGATAGAAATGGATGTAATCACCAAGCCCTTGGCTGCTCAACAACTCCAACGCTTGGGCACCTTTGGTAGAATCCCTAGCTGTGAGAACAACAGTTAGTCCTAACTCTGCCAGCCTCTTTGCAAGTGCGAATCCAATACCTCTATTGGCTCCTGTTACTATAGCTGTTGTCTCCTTTCCCCACCATCTGCATTCGTAAAATGCATACTCTTTAATACGTTTTGTATATGCAATGATATGCATTGCTTTAATTCATGATAATATATTGATATCTTTTTAAGTGAATATGGCTCGTCTTTGAGAAGAATTAATTAGAGGGTGTTGACAAAACCAGAAATAGTTGCTGGTAAGAAGAGAACTCTTATATAAGCTCATGCATGATGTAACAAAGATCAAACATGGGCTAAAACATAGATATAACATTTTACATGCCTTAACTTATTGGTACAACTAGTAATGCTGATCATAGGTTACTCACAACCCTGGAGTCTACCTTAATTTCTCTTGAGTGTAGACAGCAGATATGAGCAAACAGACAACAAGAGAAAAGAGTAGAGAAGAATTCTAACCTGCTGGAGAGGGAGGGATCTACGTGCTTACTCTCCATGTGGAATGAGAGGATACAGGTTTGGTGGTGGCTTGTTAATTATAACTAATTAACTATGAAAGATGGGAAAGCAATGAAACAACAGCCAAAGTTAAACTGTATTTATAGATTAAATTTTGGAGCATCCAGATCAGAAGGGCCAGATTAGATAAAATATAAACGTGACTTGTTCATGCACTCATATGTTTATAATTCTCTATACTTTTTAATGTTCCAAATCTGTATTCTTTACTTTCTTTCTTCATTTTGGTGAGTGTTGACAGTGGAACTCGTCTTACTTCAACTTAATTTCTTCTCATTCGAGGAAAGTTGGTTTGTGCAAAAACAGTGTCAGACGAGAAAACCTCATTTATAATGAATAACGCGACATATATGTAAGCGTATCTTTGTGACGGAAGATACTTGGTAAAGAGTACACTTGACTATGGTGTAAGCAATACCACACCAATCATATAGCACCTTTGATTTCTGATCTTGAATCTTTAGAACTGTGAAAGCCCTTTTACGATCATTGGCACCAAAACATAGTCCCATTCCTTAGTTCCTTATAGTCTCAAATCTTAGACATATTTAAATTAAAACAACTCATCATTATCAATTATCAAATGTTGACGTCATTTGTTCAATTATTTTAGATCAGAGATCATAATGTGAACTAGTTGATAGTTTTTTTGAGTAAGGGGATATTTTAGCAACTAGCGGCATGGACGGTAACGAAGGATCTCTTTGACGTAGTATATTAAAGATGATCTATAGTGTCTTGTAGTTTTATTCCCGAACCTATTAAATTACACCAATTACACAACACGGTTTCGATCAATAGAATGTAATGCCTTAACGGCCTAATTATTCTGTATCAGTTTCAATGATATCAAAATTTTAATACATTAGTACATGTGAGGTTGCATTGATTCGTGGAGTACATATTGATGACAGTTTTAAACCTGCTCCAGTGAGTTCTTAAGCTACAGCTCGCAATACTGGAATTCAAATATGTGGATGAGGACATTATATTTATTATAACGAATTGAGGTGGCTTAACTGGTGTAAGCTAAGTAACACAAAGTTTATAGAAATTATCTTTGTTTTAATTTTATAATTCATGTTGATGGCTGCTCTATCACAAACTCTAATTATAGTAGAAGTTAAAATAATGAATCTACTTACACCTATATCGTTGGCCGTCACAATAGTATTGTAATTTTCATCCCCATTGCTCGTAGAAAAAGGTAAGCTGCATTTTATCACATCTCGGAGAACTTTGCCGGTTGTTTTTCCCATGACATTAAAATTCTTGGTTTTATTCAAAAGCGATTGCCAATATGAAAACTAACACAAGAACAACCAGCAAAAACGAAATTTAGGTTTACACTCAATTAATCAATAACAGTACTTATAAGCACTTGAATTAACTAATAGCGAGTTGTAACTTGGCTAAAGATGATCTTGGATTTCATGAAAATGTAGCAGTTTTAGAACTTACTAGTGATATCTTAGATACCATGATGGTCCTACCCAACTCATATACATACTGGTTTAAGATGCAAATCATAACAAAACTAATCAAATTAGCCCATTGATCGCCGGAACCTAGTACAATATTAGAAAAATAGATTGAACAGCACTCACTCATAGGAATTGGTGATACTTCATTACTTTAAAGAAGGTCCTTTCTCAAAGCAGATTTTTCATCTCGTTCCTTTTAGTTCGATGTGATCGAGATGGGGGTTCAAACACATGTAACCTAATATATATTCATGAACCTATTACCTTTATTACTAGACCAAAACTTTTGGTATCAATAAGTATTTTGTTAACCTAAATTCTATATATTTTTGAAACATGCGAGTTGTTTAATTCTTTCTTTTTTTCTTTGTCCAATATAAATCACAAAGTGAAATACAGTTAATTAGAGGAGGGGAATTTAAACACGTGATCTGACGTGCATAACATCTCAGTCTGTCCCACTAAATTAAGACTTCAATAATACATGTGGGATGTAAACCAGTTATCCATCATTCACAACACCTCAGTCTTTACCACTAGGCCAAGACCTCATTGATTGTTTTGGTAATGTTTTATTCACTTGCATAAGTATATGAAGGCGCAATAGAACATTGTTTCTGGCACCAAACTCATACACCAAAAATAATATACGATGATTAATTAATCACTTGCACTTCGACACCAACAATTGTCTATATTTTTATCCCAAAAAAAATCTACTTTGTTATGTTGGTAACTTGGCAATAGGCATATATATATGTAGCTGCCTGCGATGAGGATGATCCTTGCCTCCTTGTTGGATTTTAAACTGCAGTATCTTTGTTTCCTCTATTTAATATTGTGTCCCCTCATGAGCACAAAGCATTACTAACTCGCATTCGCCGTCAATATAGTGGCGCAACTAAAGTACGGGGTATCCAAAATATTTATCTTCACGTACAAATGAAACGAAATCTCCAAATAACCAAGGTGGCTAGGTCCATGTTCACATGAAGTGGCTTTTTTTTACCTCAAATGCTACATGTGTTTATATGGAGTGGCAATACCTATAGTTTGATTGATTAACATATTTCTGAATTATTTGAATCCCACTCTTCCAATCACTATAGACTCTAATGGCTAGGATACAAAGGATAGCCATTTCCCATTGCTGACTCCTGATGCACAATGCGATGAGCAAAATGTGGACCACCAATTCTGTATCCTTTATTTGCCGATGCACATTTTAGTAATAGCAAACCATGATAGAATATGTATGAAAGCTAGAATGATACTCTTGACATAGTTTCGGTAATATGCATGAAAAGATGACACTTTGGTATAGTTTATATACTGTCGGAGTGGGGGTAGCAATCAGCACATTAGCGGGCCTTCTCAAGAGATTCGAATTTGATGTTCTTATTGTTTCATCGTGTACCTCATGGAACGATCGAGTTTTCTATCATACATTATACTTTGTGTCTTCGTGTATCTCATTGAATCTTGCATCTCGTGGGCTTAGGGGTATAAAATTCATACCATATATGTCATGTCTGGATTTCGGTCCGGATTTGTGCCAGATCATGTTTTTTTGCATGTTAATGTCAATTCTTATATTGAGTATAACTCTTACCCCAACTATCCATTTAAAATAATTTTTAGTTTTTCATTCCACTTATTTTATTGAGATCTATACCATCGGCACGTGGGTAATAGGCCTATTAAAAATACCATGATAACCTATTTATAAATATTATCATTAAATCTCATGAAACAACTTAAAAAATTATAAAAAGAAAGAATTTGAATTTAGGTTGCTCAAGCCAGGCTTTCGATCAGGCTTCCGTGTAGCCCAAACTTGACCCAGATTTGGTCAAGTCGGAACACGTACAGGGTCGAACTATTTTTATAGTTTCTAATTGGATGTTATTTTTCTATATAAAGAAAGTACAAGGCCCAAGAATTAAAAATTGTTAGCCCTAACTAGCCCTGACCAAGCCATCCCTAGAACATCTTGGAGCTTGAACAATAAGTCAGATAGTCATAACCATCTTATAGAGCTATCAACTTCCCTATTTGCAAGTTATTATGCATCTCGATTACCAGCTTTTTTGAAGATATGTTCCATTTTCACTTGCCAATGTTGCTTATACGTTGATGATATTTCTACAACTACATAATCAAGAACTGTAACTCTCATGAGGAGTATAGTTTTCAGTCATGTAATCAACACTAACAAACCATGTTATCCATACCCATTGTACTTTTCGAAACCCTTTGTCTCAAGCAAGTTCTAAACCCGGAGCTAGAGTTATAAGTTCAGCTCTCATTTAGGTACAAATGTCAATAGAACCATATTGATAGGCGAGAATAATTCATATGAGCTATATCTCAATAAACCTCTGTCCTTTGGAAGTAGTATCTGTTTTGAGAGAAATCCAAACTTATGCAGGACGAGACCAACAAACTCCCACCTCCATATAGGTACTATTGAAGAATAGAGTGCCTATTAAAAATACGTTTAATGTCCACAAACTTTTGAAATAAGATACCAGAATTATTATCAGAGATACTATTAGCTCTATCAAAAACAACCGTGTTTCTCCACTTCCGTATCCACCACCAAGTTATAGAAAAATGAAAGAGTTAAGTCTTTAGGAGAACTAGGGTTGGAGTTGATGATGTTGTCAATAAGCCAAGCAGTGAGATAGCTCTAATTGGAACTATAATTAGTTGTTTCAACGAATATAGTAAGGTGTCATTCACTTTATTATGCATGTGAAGCCTGATAATCATATGCTATAAAAGTTCGCACTCACTACATCATTATTTCCAAACCAAAAACATTGCATTTTCCTGTAATTAAAACAAAAAGGGGAAAGAGACGAAAACATCTCTTTAAAGCATCAGTTATAAGGAATTTAGGGCTTTGGTCAATCGAACAAGACTCCATCAAAGTTGGATAACTAGCCAAGAAAATTTCAATCATGCGGACTGCTAGTCATGATCAAATTAATCTGACTTCCGTCTAGTATTGACATTACCATGCATATAATCCCACGAGAAAATGACAAGTAAGAAGGCTAAAGAAAGCAAGAAAAAATCAAACCCACCAACCTTTGCCATTAGTAGTACAGACAACAAGAATTTTAGTGGTCTGACTAAATAACATTACGAAGTTTCACTACTCTTGTGTACCAATTCAAAGGGCTTTAAAATAATCCGTGGCTAAAAAGACATCCATATACATGAATTCTCATATGCTATTTTTTCCGTTCTAATAACTACACTTGTAAAGGAAAAAACTAGCTCAAGCGATTAGAGCTCTCATAACTCAATCATAAGATTGAAAATTTGATTCTTATTCAGCGACTTTGTGTGTAGTTACGTACATTTCAGACCCCAAAAATGTTCTTTATAGCAAAAAAAAATAAAAAAACTAATTGGATATTTAGCATGTAAATTAATACAAAATTAGTAATAAAAATTTGTTTTATGACCACACTTGATTTATCTTTTCCAAAACATTCTTTATCAATGTTATTCACATATGACCACGTCTTAAGGACATGTTCATTTCACATAAATTTATATGATTATATTTCATGTTAATTTTATTTAGTTTAACAAAAGTCCAGCTCATTATTTACCATTAACGTATGTGTCATTATTGAAAATAGTAATATTTGAATAAGACCGTACAATCGTTGCTTAAAATCTTATTATGGGTTTTGAACAATAAAGGCCAGATTTTGATACAATATGGATTTAAAATCTTGCAAACTTACATAAAAACCTTCATAGCTCATAAATCTGATTAGAGACTTATGATACAAGATAATGAATCTAATAAGGTACATACAAGTTCGCTATCAAACAATTTTCGACAATATTTTATTTCATATTGAAAAGGGATGTATTTCCGGAAGATATGTAAGGGTTTTACGTCCAAACAAAACTACACGCAAAAAATATGAGTGTACTCCATATTAATTATCGGGAAATTGCACTTAGAACTATATTTCTTATAGTTGTGTTGCCTTAGCAATGATAAACCTTACTTTGAAAAACTTGTCTCTCAAAAAACAAATATAATTTCAATTCATTATAATTTGACTTTGTTAAGCTGACTTAATTTAATTCAATTGAAGAACATAAATGACACCATTTTCAATGGAAATAAAGAAAGAAAAGTTTCTTTTCTTGGTCATCATTAATGGTCATTTGGTTTATACAAGAATTGATTAACCCTCTAGGATATTACATTTTCATGAAATTTAATTCTTTCTAAATTTCATGGGAATTGAATCTATAATGTTTGGTTGACATATAAAAATTTGAAATTTTCATGATTTTTTGTTTGGTTGAACTAATGCAATTCCCATACAATTTGTTAAAATGACCAAACAAATCTTTTGTAACAATCCTTATTGTTAAATATAAACATATAAGACTTTCAGCGGAGAAGATGTAACTTCATAGTATAAGATATGCAAGAATTGTGAATGATGTATGCCTAGAAGGGGAGTGGGTTGTCTAATTCACACATTTTGCAGGAATTTTTAATTCCTCCATTTTGTTAAACTATGGTTTACAAACATCCTTATCATTCATTGATGTATAATTTTGTGTCAACTACTTATTGCGTATACATATGTCCAATAGATGATCGACTTTGCAGAAATTTCACTCGCCGGCCGACCTAAATGAAAATCTTGTTGAGGGATGGATGCGGAGTTACTTGCTCAGCCACTACTAATTATTTCTTTTTCGTTTTCTTTTTCTTGGATAGAGATACATGTGGAGACAATTATTAATGATTTTATAAATATGTAGAACAAAATAAGTTATATGGACCTCATACTAGGAAGTACTCAGTGAGATTTATTTTCCCTTCTATTGTACGGAAACGTGGTGATTAATGTAATTTAAACAGAAAATAATAAGAAAGACAACAAATTTTACGTGGTTCATTATCGATGTGATAGCTACATCCACAAAGCAGAGAAATCCATATTTCATTATTGAGGAGAACATAAATACAAAGTACAAACCCAGAATTCGGGACTGATATAGATGAGAAAATTCTAGCCCTAGTATTTTAATTTCTCTCTAACTTTTCTCTATTGATGAAGACAAGACTCATGGGGTGTTTATATATTAAACCCTCTAAAGAAATGACCTACTACAATAAGGAAACTAATATAATAAGGTATAAGATAAATATTCCTTATCCCCAAAAAAAAGACAAAGTACGGTTGAATGCAAAAACGCGCTGAAAACGGATCAGATCTAGTCCGCACCCGCGGAAAAGGCAGCACCCCGTAGACTGCTACCCAAACTTGGACAGCACGGATCAGACCTAGCCCGCACCCCACGATTTGCTTCTGTTTCCGTTCTTTGCTTCTCTTCTTCTTGCTTTTCGAACTCCCTCTTATCCATTTCAAAACCTCTAACTCAAGTCACATTCTAACACCTTCGTCAATAATTATAAACCACTTTATGAAATGGAAAAGAAAGAAGAGCTCACTACCTTCATTAAGCTCTAAGCACATACATCCATCAAAGTCAATACAACAATGACAACAAACACCTCATATATGAAGCCACCTCTTATTGAGAACCCCCTAATAATGGGTAAATTTTAATATAGACACGGGAGCAGCTATGTACATGCACCCTCCTAATTAATACGCTCCTATCCAACGTAATGTAGGCCACCTTGTCGAGTAGTAGAATGCCACCGAACACAGAAAAAACCGAATTATTAAATCTTAGCAAACAATATTCATAATTAGCTCACTTACAATTGACCTAAAATTTCCGTTATTTTTCCTTTTCTTATCTCACAAACACTTGGACTAGACCAGTTATTCATGAGATGAGTTGACCATTTTCTTATCTCACAAACACTTGGACTAGACCAGTTATTCATGAGATGAGTTGACCATATTGACCATAAATTATGGTTTTAACATATAAACTTTCAAAATAAAATCACGAACTTATTTGTGAGTTATTAAAATTCCCTATTACTTTCAAAATCTTAAAAACTCATATTTTTCGCCTTTAAAATTCAATGCTTGACATAACTTATGGTTAGACCGCGTTAGCTGAGTGTTGCTAGATTAATATCGCTTATGTATAAAAGGGCATGACCTTGAGCAATGAGCATGGAGCTTAAAACTCTTTTTCTATGAAGTCTAGGCTTTCCGGACAGAAAAATCATTGATCGCAGCCAAAAATGAATAAATAAAAGACACCAATTATATGCACCAAGGGATTAGTTTATGAAAACTGACACAAGAAGTGGGTGTACTAGTGGAAAGCACAAGCAGGATTATAAAAAATTTCATCACCAACCAATTATATGCATCAAAAGGTATGAGAATGGACAGGAAAATGCTTACTCTGTCAAAAGCAAAAGCAGCAAATAAGTTTTGTGACAGAGTTTCCTGGACCACTATTCAGTTCCCACTAAGCATGCACTAAGATCACACTAGCTCACTCGTGCTCAATTCCCAAATGTATACAAATACATCAGAAAGACCATACTCCTATATTTCAATGGAGAACTCAAGACGATGTTAAGCAGCTTTCCAAACGGTGACAGAAACACCACGATTTCGAACTATTGTCCTGCTCGAGACGACCATTACATGACCACATGAAGCCATGAAGGCGAAATAGGAAGACCACATAACAATATGTGTATTTAAACAAAGACAGTCAAGAGTGCAGATATAAGCAAATTCAGTGGAATTCTGGAATAAAACTACCATTTTCCTGAGCTTGTTTTATTGCTCTTTGGTTCAATGTCGTCAAATAAATACAGGGGGAAAGGAGAAACAATCTGTTCCGAGTCCAAGTGTATCAAAGTTGTTCTCAAGAAAGTGACAAATATCAAGAGGTCAAACGATCAACTATCCAAGTACAAGCACTCATAAGATGTGCAAGTAGGGAGGTATATTCAAAATCATTAGACATGTGAAAACCAAAAATCTAATCGATGGTTTCTACTCTGGCTTCATTTGTTCACACTCTTCCCGGATAGACTGGAATAGAATAGATGATAAGTAGCGTTCCCCAAAGCTTGGGAACACAACCTGCAAGCATACCATATTGAAATATTAAAGAAAATATAAAACTCATATATATCTAGAAATTTCTAAGAAACATGGCACATTCAATCAAGGGGGGACAAAAGAAAAAGGAACCAAAAATGTTCAATTTTGCCCCTACTCAGAAAACTGATTTGTAGCTGGTTTATGGCTACCACTGCTCATATAAAGATAGGCATGCGTCACTTTTTATGGTGTCAAAAACCAGACAAGGATTCACTTCTAGTAAACATGATATTATTTCATATTACTGGCTATGAAGATTACAACATTGGTTCTTCAGAAACTACAATAGTGCAGCACTAGTTAACCAGAGGTGCAATAACAGAAAAAAGCCTCTGCCTTATCAAAAGAACAAATTTCATTGTTGGTCCCTTGGACGCTGGAACAAGAAGATAATCTAACAAAGTAAACATAGAAGAGGTGGCATGATTGGAAGTTTTATCACCAGACTGCATATTTGGAAGGACAAAGGTTGACTAGTCAAATCGAGGTAAACCTAAAAATGGAATAAAAGAGGAAATCACAGATGGCCTGGATACTATCTTTCAAGATGCAACTCAGAGGGAACCTGAGGGTCAAAATCACAAATGGCCTGAACCAAGACAGGAACAACTTATTCAAAATGTTGCTCTATTAAGATGTGATCATGAAAAAACTGATGAAAATCACAAAAGGACTGATTGGCCAAAATCAGAACAACGAAAAAAATTGATGGACTTACAGTTGAAGGACCCTGTCCAGATGGGGCTAAGAAAATCTGAGGAATTGCCAAAAGGCCTCCTTCACACACAGATCTATCAATTTTGGTCGAACTCATCATGGTTCACAGTCTTCAAACCCAAAAACTAGAAAGACTTTTTTTTCTCACAGATGTTTACAAACAAAATGGATAGCTGATATGTACACATAAAGCAAAGTTTTCTTGTGGACTATCTAATCTAACATGTCACGACTTGGCTTCACAACAAGAGTTAATGCACAATTGAGGAAAATATCAAAAAGAAAGGTACCCTCATCTGAAATTATCACATGCCTGTTCCCTGAAGTTATCTCAATTGCAAGACAAGCTTACAAAAGTCGTGTAGTTAAATAGTAATGAACACGCAGATTTGACCCAGCACTGATTAAAAGACTAGGCCTCTTTTTGACATTGTTACAATGGTATTAAGTTACTAAGAAGTTGATTGGATTAGAGCGATGAAGAGCGAAGAAAACAGTACAACAAATCTAATAGGTTTAGTTAATAACACCATAATTTAAGAAGTTTGTCACAGATTTTTTCTAAGCTTGAAGCCAAGTAGGATTCAGGGTCATCTGGAACAGATGATAGAGAGAAGAGGCAAGAGAGGCTTAAGCACCCAATTCAGAAGTGAGAGATTTAAGGTCTTACAGCTATAAGCTTTCCTGCGTTCTCAGGTCTTTTACCAACCCTGATAGCGGCAGCTGCTGCTGCTCCAGAGGAAATGCCAACCTGGACCAAAGAAGAAAATCAGAAAAATATCTAGAAACCAAAACACAACAAAAGGAACTCAGTGTTGACAGCACTCTTCTGAATCTACCCATTCATTCGATCAGATATTGTGGGTTGGGTTCTGATTAATGCAATTTTGTAGCTCAACAATTCAAAATAGCTTCTGCTTACTATATAGATCGAATTATTAGACACTGTAACAACTAAAGCAGAAAATCAAAAGACCATTGGGCTTGTTCTTTACGCTGTTTTCGATTTTGATTTTCGTAAAGTCCAAAAAAGTTCAGAAAATTCAGAAAGTTCAGAAAGCTTATAATCATTGATATTTGTTTGCATATTATTATTATAATGCTCAACAATGTTGCTATTGTTATTATTATTTTGTATCTATTGTCATAATTCCTAAGAAAACTTTATGATTTGTATACATAAGTTAAAACCATTATCGCTACTTCTATACTTGAAACTTGACTAAGTAAAGACACTTTGGAAAACATATCATAATCCTAGAGAGTTGTCCAAACTTAACAAAATTTAGACAATCATATTGACCTAGATATGCAATATGTTGATGGTGATGAATGGGTGATTGAATCAGACCATATATGATGTATCATATATGAACTTATTTCATTATTGTGATAAGATGAACTAACTATTAATTATTAGCTCTTCCATGCTAACATTATTATCATTATTGTGTTTTCACATAATTCAAATACAACTACTTATTAGTATGTATGAATAATAAGTTACTCTTATTAAATCAATTAGTTTAGGAAAATAATAAAAATGGTATATAAACAAAAAAAAAGTTCAGGAAAGTTCAAAAAATTCGAAAGTCAGGCAAATTCAGAAACTCTGGAGTTCAGAAAAATAAAATCAGAAACAAAAAATACCAAATTATATATAAATAAAAATACCAAATTAAAACACTATACAGAACCGGCCACTATTCTCTTATGTTGACAGCTCACAAGAGAACAGTACAGCATTACTGAAAGCTGCAAAATAATATCCTCAAAGGAGATGTAAAAATGTTTAAGATGTGCTTACCAACAAGCCTTCTTTAAGTGCCAACTGCTTTGCAGTTTCAATAGATTCCTCACTAGAGATCTGAGACAAAATCAAAAGCTCAGCAGGGAAGACCTCAAGCATTTCACAAGCACATAATCATAGAAGAAACATATTTCAGATATATACAGCATACTTCCACGAAAGTACGGATATGATTCTGCATATATTAATTGTTGCCGGAGCCTCTTTGTAGGCACTGGGGTAACGACAATGATGATGATATATTATCCCAAGACTGGTATACCATAAGGGTTACTATTTATAAAGCTGGCCTTGTTCAAACATCTTACTGAAACAAGCAGTGACCTAAATAGCTGCTCTAGGTCACTTACTGTAAGTTTACAACCTCCCTGTATTATTGCAATTCAGGAACCCCCCCCCCCCCCCCAACCCGCTTAGGCGGGAGCCTCTTTCTTGCCATTGGGGTTATGATGTTGTTGTTGTTTTCAAGTAGGATTACAATTTCAACCCACATAATATAAGTCCAGGAATCGCCAAAAGGTCAGAGAAATGGTACGTCTACCAGAAACGCAATATGATGATAGATAAGAAGAACTTAATAGCCACTTTCAAGTTCTTGGCAAATCAGAGAGTTCGTGTCTGTCAAAAAAAACAGAGAGATGGTTTTCTTTCTAGCTTCTCTGTGGCTTATTTTTCCCAATTACAGTTCTTCAACTGAATTAGACTGATTTGTAATCTTACAGCTAGGAGATCTCCTTGTCATGTAATGTGTCATTAATCCTCTTTCAACAAAATTCATTGATCTACCAAACAAAATAAAATCAAAGAAGACACAATAACCGAAGAAAACCTAAACTCCCACTAAATAAGAAAGTAAAGAAATATAAAGGAAATGGCTGTCAATCTTCAAAATGGACACTGCAGCTATATAAAATCAATTGAAAACATGTTCACAAGAACAGATGACTGGAGATGAATCATGCATGTAAAGAAGATTTTCACCTCTATAACTTCATCAAGTAAACCCTCATCTAGGTTCGTGGGAACAAAACCAGCTCCAATTCCTTGAATCTTGTGCGGACCTACACATCAAGAAGGTGAAGATCAATAGAGCCAAATGCCTGGAAAGTTGAAACAGATGGGAAACAGAATGCTTTCATCTTACCGGGCTTTCCACCTGAAAGTATGTTGCTCTCTGTAGGTTCTACACCAATGACCTTATATATCAGAGAATCCCAGAATTAATTAGAGCCAAACAAAGTAAAACGTTCCTCAATTCACCACACAACATGTTGAAGAGGCACTTGTAAAATTTGCCCACATAATACATATCTAGGCCTTCAAAGAACTATGAATCATTGAGAAGAATAACCACAAGTTTACAAGAATGCTAATACCTTTACACCAGGTTTACGCTCTTTAAGGAACCGACCAACTCCAGAAATGGTCCCTCCTGTTCCAATGCCAGCAACAAAAATGTCCACTTTGCCTTTCGTATCTTCCCAGATCTCAGGGCCGGTTGTTTCATAATGTACCTACAGCCAGATATTACCGAACTGAAATGTCAAATTTATGCATTCTCCTTCTGTATTTCATATGTGGAGAAACATTATCATTAACATGGTAAACAATACTTTGCAGCATTTGTTATAAAACAATATTCATAACCCACTTATTAAAAATCAAATCTAGGTTTACTAGGAACAGTTGAAAGAGAAAATATAAGTGCAGGAGTTACCAAATGGCTATCCTGTTAATACTAGAAGCCTACAACTATATGTTAGCAATTAGCAGCATGAACAAAACCTATGCCAATGTCTATACTCAAATTTTAGTTCTCCAATAAGTGATTTGCAGCCACATATTGGATTCTCCAAAATGAGACACCTAACATCTACAGGCCATTGGGAATCACAACCACCAACGAAGCCACTATGCATATGCATGCTGTTGCAATTCACATATGTCGAGTTTTACCTCAAAGAGTAGATTGAGGAATAAAAAAAAAAACATTAGAACCACTATGTGCTCAACTGAAAATGACAAAAGGGCTCAAAGTTATATTCCAAGATGAATCCAACCAAAAATAAAGGAAATTTTAAAAGTAAAATACTTTATACATGGATTAGCAGGATTTAGATTTCGAAAACTATTACACAGCAAAAACATTCAGCTGGTAAATCGATCATTGCTAGTATCCTTTCAGCAGATAGTTTCAGCTGTGCATATATTTCTTTTTTACATGTTTGATAGTATCATAGTTGCTCTATTAATTACTAGAAATAATAAATCATGAACTCTTGAACCGACTGTCCTTTTCCCATTTTATGTTTGTGTTGGACAAAGAGGATATTCCTATCCGTAAAATTTTGCCTATAGATTGCATTACAAACTGGCCCACATGCCCAAAAAAAAAGAGAGAAAAAAAGGAGGTAGACAGAGCCATTTTAGACGCGTCCACACCCTCACCACTCAAGACAAAGAAAGAGTGTCAAAACCTGCGACTGTTAGTGGTTGGGTCGGTAGTGAACTAAGAAGTATTTGACAAAGGACAGATAAAAATGTAAATAATAATTTAAATTCTAACCTGGTATATATTTTTCTACTATATAGAATATTCCAGTAACTGTATATATGCACATATCAATTCTACACATTCACTTCATGAAATTTCATAATCTGGCATGTCTTACATATCCTCTAGCAGCAGTTATCTGGCTTTGATATACGTTACACTAAAGGCTAACAACATGGAACAAAAACAGAAATATAATGATAGGAGTAAACTGAATAAAGGCCAAAGGTGGAAAAGGGGATTGCCTTCATATACCTTCTTATATGATCAGACACGACAATAAATAAACCATCGATTATGAATTCTTAGGATAGTACTTTAAAAATGTCTTATGAGCCAGACCTTGGGATTTGCAGGATTGTCAAACTGTTGAAGCATGTAGGAATTAGGAGTATTGCTCAAAATCTCTTCAGCCTTTTCAACTGCTCCTTTCATGCCCTTAGCTGGATCAGTCAACACCAGCTCAGCTCCAAATGCTTTCAAGATAACCCTCCTCTCCATACTCATCGAAGACGGCATTGTCAAGATCAGTTTGTATCCTTTTGAAGCGGCTATAAATGCAAGCCCTATGCCAGTATTTCCACTCGTAGGCTCCACTAGAGTAGTCTGGATGTTAAGATAACAATAAGTTTTAATACACTAAAAAGCAAATTCTGTAATCACTGATTTGAGCAATCAAGAAAGACACAAGATGTGACACATTCAGCATTTTCACCTACATATGACACCCCAGCATTTCTGATAATAATGACTATCACAAAAAAAAAATTAAGTAGGAACTTTCAGAACAAACTGCTAATAAACCCTGAGCCTGAGAATCAATAGGATGATAAGAGGGCAATTTTGAATTCAACATCAGGATGCAACCAAATATAATAAACTACATTCAAGGACATCAAGCCCATTTGTTTGGGGGAGGGTAATGGTATCGATACGTAAGGCACAGTTTCTTCCATGAAAGAAGAGACATAACAAGTGGGAATGCCAAAACCCCAAGTATATTGTTCAGTGTGGTTAAATTGATGTCTTACAGATTTTTTTAAAGGAAGTGTACAACATTCCAGAATCAAAATCCTGAATTGAAAAGGAAGAATCAGATATGCATATGAGTGAACACTGAACACAGGTCACAAAGTTTAGATACAGGCGATCCAAACCTCAAAGAAGCACACTAGTCAGTTGACAAAACAATAATTTGTATTGATGATTTTAGAAACCATCATCTTTACAAGAAATCTTGATATGGATAAGTGTAAGACAAACCTGAGAACAGTATTGAAATGCCTTATAGAATATGAAGGTGTTTTAGGTACTTCAAACTATTATCAATTGAGTAAAACAAGCAGATGAAGATGAAGCATGTCATACAAAAAACACGACAACTTGGTGTAGGTTTTAGAAATGCACAATCCAGGATGAAATGTTTTGATCATAGACTTTGAGAGACGAGTGTAGGCAAGGCAGGCAACGAGGGGGATAAATAACATTGACAAAGGAATCTTGAATTTTGAAGTGGAGCTTCTTAACATAGCAAGCCCCATAATAGACAGATACACACATTCTTCAACGGCCTACTGATGTCTAAGAACTCCTAGTATGAGTTGTTACCCAAAAAGTAATACCTTTCCAGGTGTTATAACTCCTTTTTGCTCAGCATCACCAACCATACTGGCACCAATCCTGATATGAAACGCAAAATAAAGATTTAGGAATTACCTAGCATCATCCATAAAAGTATAGCATAACGTTTTTGCTACAATAACTAATTTTAGTGATATCTCAATCTGGAATCAAAAAATAAAATATCATCCCCCTCACAAAAAATCGCCCAATCACCATCATATGATGACAGATGCAACAATAGTGTATTAAAAGCTCCATGAGCCAAAGCAATGCTAGACAAAGGACGAGATAATAGGTTGCTTGATAAATAGTTTGCTTGATAAACAGGTTGCTCTTCATATTCTACTCTGAAAATTTATATAAAGAAGAAAGAAAATAACTTCTACTCTAATCACATCACAAACACAAGAACAAAGAGATAACAGGTCCTTTTACCTGTCCTTGACACTACAGCAGGGCTCCATGCTCTCTAGTTTAGCTGCAATGCTTGCGACAGATCCATCAACAATATTGTTAAGATACACCATTGGTGTCTTCCCAATAAGCTAACCCATAGTAATAAGAAGACAGATTTAGTATACTATGCAAAGTTGATAACCAATGAATAAATCTAAATCAAACAATTTGCGACATCTCAATATACAAAGTGAACTAAAACTACAAAGATAGTACTCCCTCTGTTCACAAGTA
>CAAKMY010048062.1:0-23468 GCA_901111285.1 Corrigiola litoralis | reverse complement strand
CTCCCTCCCTCTCTCCTCCCTCATCCCTCCTTTCTTCTATTTTCTTTGTCTTCTCTCCATAATTTCCCTTGTACAACCAAATAAGGGAAAATGGATTATGAACTCAATTTTCTCATGGAAAATGATTTCCATGGAAGATGGTTTTCCAAGAAAATGAACTTCCACCAAACCAAACGGAGCCTTAGTTAAATAGTTAAGTTGTGCTAAGGACAATACCTTAGTTGACTGTCTAATTAACTTTAGTTTACTACGGAGTAGCGTTTAGTTGACTAATTTGGTTTAGTTTTGGTCAATACTTTAGTTCAAGTCAATTTATTAGTTTAGTTTTGTTCAATTTATTAGTTCAGTTCATATTACTAATCTAGTCTAGTTCAGCTGACTAGTTCAGTTTAATTCAAGTCACCAATAGTCCAATACAGTCCCCTGCATTTAAGTACAATTTAGTTCACTTTATTACTTCATTTTATGTAATTTCTCTAATATTTTAACTCCATATTTTTATTTATAAAGATATCAAATATAAGAAGGCGTTTCGTAAGTTCTAAATGCTAATAAAGTCAGTCTAGTTCAGTTTCAGTAAGTTTAATTAAGTTCAGTTTAGATAAGTTCATTTCAGGTCTAATAAGTTTACTTTAGTTCAATTTTGTTCTAATAAGTTTATTTCAGTTCAATTAAATTATATTGTACTCCGTAATAAGTTAAGTTCCAATAATTAAATTTAAATTAATTCAATTAAATTTCAGTTCTATAAAACAGGGTCTGAGTGTGACCTTTGTATGGTAGGGGTATGATAAATTGATAATGAGTGCGATTGTGCGAGTGGGTAAGAAAGGGAGTGTGAGAAAGAAGATACGAGGTCTTTGTTTATTTGGAGAGGAGTATCAGAGGAAAATGAATGGGAAGAATAAGATATTCAATTAGAAAGTGGTTACGTGGAAGAAGGAAGTTGGGTGAGTCACAGAAGACGTGGTGGTTGTGCCAGGGATTTTTTGTGATGATCAAAACTCAAAAGTGGTCACTACTCACTACGGAAGTACGGAGTATATGGTCGCGCGATGCGTGCTTGACTTAATAAATAGTACTCCAAGTACTGGAGTTGGCATTATCCTTTATTTGCATCAGATATAACTTCCTAAGGTAGATGGTCCATCGCAAATTCTCAACTGGGGTGGGGAGTATGCATCCGACATTAAGTGATCAGTTCAGTTCAAATACTCCAAATTAGCTTCTATCGGATATGTTTTAGGTAAATTGGATTCAAATTATCCGAAATTTTTGACGATTGACCGATGTTAATATGAGTTTCACTTTTTGACAACAAGGACCCGAACTTCATTTGGGCTACGTTGGCAATATTGGATACAATAATTTTTTTTTGGTTTAACCAATGGTTCCACCATCGGATATAGTGAGTATTGACTAATCCCTTTCGCCGTGGGTGCTCTCCGAAAAGGTAAACGGCTGACCAAAAAATGTGCTCCATTCCCATAGGCAAGGATCGAACCCCTGACCTCATGGTTAAGGGATGAAGTGAGCAACCACTACACCACATCTCGTTGAGTATGTGTTTGGCCTAACTTTTAGAAGTGTTTTTCAACCTAAAAGTTGCAAGCTTGGTCAAACATAGTGTTTTTTAAAAACCCAAAATAGTTTTTAAAAACCCAAAAAGCAGTTTTTGACCCCCAAAAACAGAAGCACCAAAATGGTGCTTCTGTTTTTGCTTCTTGCAAAAGCTATTATTTAAAGAAGGAAAATCTTTTGTTATCCCATAAATGCAATATTCAAAGTCTTTAAAAAAGGAAAAAACTATGTGTAGAAACAAGTAGGCTAAATACTTCTAAACATTATAAAACACTTTTACTATAAACTAGGCCAAACTCAACAAATTTTTTCTAAAACCAGTTTTTAGATAAACTATTTTTGAGAAGTAAAAACAGTTTTTTAAAAACTAGGCCAAACAGACGCTAAGTTAGTCAAATAGTATTGGAGAGACCGTCTATTTTTAATACGGAGTTATGATGGCCCAACAAAGGAATATAGATCTCTCATTTAACTTGGCTTGTAAAAAACATGTGATGATTTAGCTTGCAAAAACACATTTTTTCTCTTTTTATTAAGAGCTACTTTATATTTAGAAATTTTGCAACAATAATTCTAACCATGACCGATTGATTATCAATAGAAATAATCCTAACAACGTTTATTTTTGAATAAACCTAACTTGTTGTCATTTGTGTAATCGTTGCTACCACGCACTCGAACCCAGGTCACCAAACTTAATTTCCCCCCAAACCACCAACACCCACCACTACTCAACCCCAAACACCCTCAGAACCTCCTCCCTTTCCCACCAACCTGACATACTCCTCACATAACCCCCGAACCTCCAATATTTATCCCTTAATCCCAAACCCACTTTTCTAATTAAAATATTAATGTAACACCCCCGAATTAGGCCTCCCTAATAACTACCATATTAGGATTTATTACATATAATACCTTTCCAAATACGACCCTTTCAATCCGGTTGCATTACCGCCGCACTACCAAATTATACTAAAACCGACTTATTATAATTCAATAAAAGTAAGGTGAATAGGTAGTTCATTTTCATTTGATATGATCAACTTCTTTCTAAATCTGATACTTAAATAATTTCAAGACTTGCAAAAATACACAAAATTCTAGAAATCCAAAGATATTACAATTCATAATAAAAGATTAAGTCCGAATACAAACCATAAAAGAGTTCACGAGTTACAACCCAACTCGCTAGGTAATATAATACAAATTGATGAATTACGGGTATTTGGTATGATAAGGGGATAAAAGCAAAAGCCAACCAACACCGCCAAATCTGGATTCGAGTTATATCATACACCAAAGGCTCGATCCTATCAATTTTGAATCATTTCCCCATAGCTACTACCTCATCAATCCATGGTACTAAGTACCCATTCCCACTCGAGAGCACTGAGATCGACAATCACTGTCACCCTGCCTTCCAAACCTCCTATGGGGTCGGGATAAGATATAAAAACAATACAAAAGGCGAATTTAACATTAATAATCCAATGTTTAAGTCATCTTGTACTAATAATCCCACCTTGCACTTTTAACATAAATAATCCTATGTTAGACCATTGTCCCAAAACTTATCCACAAACCACTGGATCAAATCTCTCCAGTTGTGTAAGAATTGCAATAAAAACTCAAAACATGCCCATGCTTAGTTAGGAATTAACCTAGAAAAAACAGAAAAAAATAAAATATATGTTGCTTGTTTCCATCAGTTGCCCTCATCCCCTGTTCAATGTTCATTACTCTGTACATCCTTTCATCTTCCCATTTCCCCCTATTAATATCATCTTCCGTCTTCTCATCAAACCATAATGCAACTACATAAATCAACTCCTCAACAACATCAATAATATTTCATAAAAAAGCCACTATTTCATTCTTAATCCTCGATTTATTTTCCTTAATTAATAAATCTCTTGACTAAACACATAAAAGAAGACCATCTACTTTGATCATTAGAGTTGTCGAGTTTGTATGGTACTCCGTATATGATAGCAAAGCTGAAGAACGAATGGGCTTAGCAAAGTCGAAAAACAAAAAGTTTAAATTTGTTGACTAAACACATTGAAGAAGATGGGCTTAGCGAAGTCGAAAAACAAAAAAGTTTGTGTGGCTGCTGGGATTCGAGCCCAGGTCTCCACGGCCACAACGTGGAATTCTAACCACTAAACTACAGCCACTTCTGTTGTCCATTATCTCCACTTCAAATATATAACAAAAATCTTATCTGAAAAAGTCAACACGATCATTTTTCCTCGTCTTCTTCACCATCACTTTACTGCACTCACTCACTCACTCACTCACCAAACATGTCCCCGACAAGCTTAACAACTGCCACGTCACTCTGTCTCCTCTTTTTAACAACCCTCCTCTCTCTCTCCTCCACGTCACCCCTGGACGACTCCCTCACCTACATATGGCCATTACCGGCAACCTTCACTTCCGGTCACGACACTCTCACCGTTGACCCCGACCTTTCTCTCTCCTTTGCCGGCAACTCCGACATTCTCTCCGACGCCTTTGTCCGCTACAAGCGTCTTATATTCCAACACGTGTCCAAAGTGTCCGGCAGGGCCCGCTTTCTCCGCTCACCTGTCTTTGACGTCAGCGTTGTTAATGTCGTTATCAATTCCTCTAACGAAGAGGTCTGTTTAATTTTTTGTCTTAGTTGTTGTTTAGTTTACGCCAATGAGGTATTGGCGTAATGGTAAAGATTGAGGTGTTATGAACGTTAGGCTGCATGTTCGAATCGTCCCTACCCTGCTTCGTGGCCATTACGAAAAGAATAGCTCAAGTGGTTTGAGCTCTCTTGCCCCAATCATGAGGTTGGGGGTTCGATTCTTATTAGTGACTTTGTGCGCACATTAAGAATTTAAGACAAAGTAAAAAGAAAAATAGTAGACCAGAGCCGTGCTGACCCAACAAAAGCATATAAATCTCTTATTTGACTTGGGCTTGCAAGGAACTTGAGTTGATTTAGCTTGCAGGGAGCTCGTCTACTTTTATCATAAATATAGATGGACTTTTCTAGAGTTTGTGAAAAATAATTGTCATTGGCACATATCAAAGAGTCTTTTGACTATCAATTTAGTACTAAAAATATTTTGTTAAGAATTATGAAAGTTATATGTTATGATTTTTGTAAGATTTTTTTTTTTTCATAAGTGTCTAGAATCAGCAAAATGTGTCTGGTATAGGAAATTTATGTGTGTGTGAACAAATATGTTTCTGGAATATGCAATTATGTGTCAATTATGTGTCTGGGAAGAACAAAAATGTGTCAGGAAGGGGAATAAGCACCTTTGTGTCTCATAATGACCAAAACAGTTTGGAATAAACATGTATGAAATAAACATTTTTTGTGTATAGAATTTTTGTCCGGCTGCCGCACACAAAAATTAGGTGTGACAATTGTCTAGAATAAGTAATTTTGTGTCTGGAAATAACAAAAATGTGTCTGGAATAGGCATTTGTGTGTCTCACAATAACTATGTCTGGAATAAGCATCTATCTCTCATATTAACAAAAACAGTTTGGAATGAACATGTCTAGAGTAAACATTTTTGTGTCTAAAGTAAATTTGGAATAAACACATGTGTGTCTAACAAAAAGGGTCTCATAATAAACATGTATGTAATAGACATTTTTGTGTCTGCGAATAGAAAACTGTCTAGAATAGGTGCCTCACCCAATTTTTAGGTGCGGCTGCCGGATATAAAAGTGTGGCTTTTGAGATATAGTCAAAAGTCAAAGGTTCTTATTGAAGTGTAAAAAAAGACAAATATTTTTATACCAGAGGGAGTAGAAAATAAAAAGTTGTAGTTTATAATTTTTGATGTTGTTGTTTGGTGTGTCAGCTTCAACTAGGAGTGGATGAGAGCTACACGTTGGAGATTGATAGGAGAGATGATCGCTCTATTGTTGGTGGTGTGACGATTAAGGTATAATGTTCGTTGTTCAGTTCATTTTTTCGATTTGCATTGTGGTTGTTGTTTATTTAATGCAGTTTTGGACATTGTGTTTTAGTCTGAGAACTGTTATCCGTTTGAAAGGCGACAAAGGTTGAGTGTATTTGGTTATGATAGGACTTTGGTTAATGAGAAAAGGAAATAATAGTTAGAAAGTGGTTTTAATGTTTTGGTTTAACTATAAGTTATTAAAGATTAGAGGAGGGAGTTAGATACTTTTGTGTAGCGGAAAAGGGATATCTTCCGGTCGGACTGCGGTTGAAGAATTTATCATTGATTTTGACTGGATGACATTGCGGTATATAGATGGAACCTGACCGAGTTGATTGTTTTTCTTACAGGCCAATACTGTATATGGAGCATTGCGCGCATTGGAGGTATGCTAGTGTGATCTATTGATAGTTAATTTCATAACTCTGTAACAAACTTCGCAGCATTACATGTGCTGTTGTGCAATAAAAAGTGAAAACTAGAACGGTATTCTATAATGTCCATTTCTTGTCCCTAAATATTGGTATCCAAACCTCCATCATGATTACTTGAAAAGTTTCTTTCAGGAAATTACTTCAAATCGATTTTAGACTTGTGAGTAACTTGCTTCGATGCATCTAGATGTGGGAACCTTTAAAGTAATGAGTATTAGGCAATTGTTACCAAAACCAAAGGGAACATAACATAAAGAAGAAAAAGAACAAAATGATTAGACTCATTATAGCTTTGAGAGTTCTCTTGCCAAGGACATATTGGCATTTTGACCGAATATTTCCAAGGAGAAAGACTACAAATACAGATCTGCTTTTCTGAGCTATAGGTTGATTAATACAAATCTATCTCAAATGTCTTAGTGGAAAGTTAGGAAGCTCTTAGGTCCAGTTAAACTGCATGTGACGGAATTCAGGATGCAATTTTTAATGAGCTTAATTAAGGCTTGTCCAAGCTAATTAATGGTATGGGTGGAGCAATGTGGTTGATTAACAATTGGAAAGGGTATTATCAATTCTGATCCCTGTTGTATACTCAATCTTGAAAGTGGCTTTTCAATTAGAATTGCGCAGTTTTTCCCATGAAGATAATATCCACATTTTCATGATCAATTACTTATTAGGAATCTTATTTTATGTACTTGATAATTAAGTCTTTTGGAGTCAAGTTTAAAGATCTAGGTGCTTCAGTGACATTGCCAAGTTCTAACCTCTTAATAAATTGTTGAACTGTTTTATAATGTGTGTGCAGACTTTCAGCCAGTTATGCACATTTGATTACATATCAAAAACTGTAAAAATATTCAAGGCTCCTTGGCATATTCAAGATGAACCAAGGTTTGCGTATCGTGGACTTCTTATTGGTAAGTCCTGCGATTTTTCCTGCATAGAAAAAAGAGAACATTGCCATTGGCTGGCCCTCTATGGAGCTAGTTCTTGCCTTTTCCGTAGTCCCAGTAAATATGTCAGTATAGGCCTTTGAGCAAGGATCATAAGAGGGATGAAAACATACTGTCATTGGTTTTGAGTTAAGTCATTTATCATTGCTTGCTGTCTTAGATATGTTGTTTTCTTGCAGATACTTCTCGGCATTATCTGCCTGTAGATGTTATAAAGCAAATCATCGATTCCATGTCATATGCTAAACTTGTAAGGGTTGCTTTTTGTCAAATTTCTTTCCTTAGCATATGTGTGTTTGAACTATAATTTTTGTGTTTTATATGCCAGAATCTTGTCTCTGTCCAAACTAATGTGTTTGTAATCCTAACGTTTGAAAATTTTCTTCAGTAGAACGTTCTGCATTGGCACATCATAGACGAGCAGTCTTTTCCTATCGAAACACCCTCATATCCATATTTGTGGAAGGGTTCATACTCAAAGTGGGAGCGATACACAGTTGACGATGCCTATGAAATTGTCAAGTAAGTTTTTGTCATCTCCTTGTTAGTATATAAGTCGTTGAGTTAAAAATTTTTGTTGTCCATATTACTTGGGTTATCTTGAGTGCCCCATTCTTGGATTATATTGTCAATTGATATCCACATTAGTATCTAGTCGTCCAGTGAAAATATGAGATTGATGGCTAACCAACCCCCCTGGAGGGAACTAGTATTAGTGAGAGGCAGCAAAAGGATACTGATGTATGCTCGATGTATTTAGAGGTCAGCATAATCATGTCCATTGCAAGTCTGTAGGACCAGGGCCATGGGCTCGCAGGACCTCTATGGAATTTCTTGTTGCAGATTGTAATTTTGCCTCTTCAGTGCAATGCTTATCATTGATCTTCTTTCAGGGGTGGCAGTTTGGATCTCGTGTTTTTTGATCATCACCCCCCCCCCTCTTACTGCCTTACCAAGTTCTCATCAGTTTGTATAAAGCCTTATCTTGACTTATTTAACTCATTTGGAGGCATCTATACGAAAAAACTATTGTAGTTGTTGTAAATTTGTAAGGAGTCCTTGCTAGATTATTGTTTGTGAATTTGCTTTTTGATGGTTACCTTGCTAGTTCTATCAGGCATCCACATTGCTTGCTTGGAGGGAATTTCCGGACTCTTACTTGATATAGTTGGTTTTTTCCTCAGACTTGCTAGTCTCTCTCCTTACTCTTTGCATGGACACAATCTTACTTATCTTCTTGTTGCCTAAAGGGAGAGAGTGCCAAGTTCCCACTATGGCCACCGTCATTTGAAAGTGTCAGTCCTTGTCTGTTTCAAGAAAGGAGATTACTTGCCGTATCATGACACAAAATTGAAAGTGGAATCATTCGAGGACTAGTGGCAATAGTGTTTAATTTAAAAGCCTGAGTTACAACCTTGAAATGGAGACCACACGCGCCAGTTCCTTCTCCTTCTCCTTCTCCTTTGCCATCTACTCATCACTGATGAAACACCTCATGTACTTTGAGGGGTGTGACCTCATGCTTCCTGGATAGAGCTTTCCTCAAACTCTAGCTTCTGTCCATCGGGACTTATGTGAAGTTCCTTCCATAGTCCACCATATTGAGCATATCCTGCCTCCAAAGTCAGACCACCAGTTCTTTTTTACCTACCTGCCTCCCATTACGTTCATTTCAGTGATCCGGCCTAGTCCAAACATTTGCTTTTTTAAATTATGTGACAGGACTGAAAGAGACAAATGCCTTACTTATCCAGCAAATGATGACTATGACACAACCCTAAAGAGATTTCTTCTAAGTTGTGAACCATTTCTTTGTCCTCTTTAAAGCCTTCTTTTCAAAAGTTTGGTTTAGAGTTCCCTTTCTGCACTGACGAGTGCCATGCGGTGCCCCAACAAGTGAACCATTGGTAGAAAGATAAAAGAACTTAAGAGCTGGAGAAAATGAGAGAGAAGGAAGGAGAGAGGGTGCGGGAGAGAGAGGAAAATCACATCTAGTGAAAGATTGTTGTGCTTTATGACCTTCCTTGGTTATTGAAATTTGTTATTCGTTTTGCTACGTATTAGATGTAAAGAAAGGACTGTAGTGAGCGGCATGATTTAAAGTGCCAAATAATGGTTAGCAACCCATGATTCCAAGCAACATACCTTCTTGAATTAGAGCTCAGCAAATTTCTGAACCATGATTTTGTAAATATTTCAAACTTTTGTATAAACATCTCATTTGGCGTGCTCTAACATATGCTAGAGAAGGCTGGGTGAACGTACATTGGCTCAAAAGTTTCTCTACAATTGAAGTTTAGACACAGATTAGGGAGGTAAAGCTTTGCAAGTACTCCTTGTTAAACTATTGGTGCTCTTTCTCTAAATAACAGCTGTCAGAGTAGGAGTCTCCGGCATTAAATGGAGCTTTTGCCTGCTAAGCTAGTCAATGTTCATACGTTGAAAGAAATAGGATAAGGAGCTACTTAATTGGCTGCAAACAGGAAATAGAAAAACTAAATACTAGCTATCATCAGCTAGCTGAGTCAACTCCTTTTATCAGTGTCCCGTTTTTCTTTCCTTTACTTTCCCCCTCTTTAACATATTTGGTTTGTGGGGCATGTTCCTCTGCTGTTTTATCTTCAAAGGTACTGTTTTATTTTGTTACTTTTCGCAAATCTTGTTATTGACATCATTGTGGCATTGCTGTTTGGCATTTATCTGTCTCTGAGTAGTATTCTTTGTCACTTTGTCATACAATTGTTCTTTTCCTCGTTTATTGACTAAATCTAATGTGTTCTTTTCCTTTTCATGTTACTATGATGGCTTACATCCAGCTTTGCAAAGACCAGAGGTACTGAATTGTTAATTTTTTTTCTTTGTCACTGATACCTCCCTCCCTTAAGATACTTTAGATGTAGCCAAATTTTGGATCTGGGTGCTAGAGCTTAAGCCAGATAAAAAATTTTAGCATTTGTATTCTTTCAATCGTAGAATATGAGACCCTTCCCTAAATGTATGCATATTTTTATTGTATGTCTTACCTAAAGATTACTACCTCCATTTCTTCTTATTCTTCCCACTTCGTTTTGCACATATGCCAATGCACATCTTATATCCAAAATATCTATAATTATATGTTTGTAAAAATTATAAAAATTTGATATTCTCAATCTACTCATTAAGACAAATCAAATAAGATCCCACATCACTATATTTTATNNTTGATCTTTATCTTTAATCATGAATAGTGCTCAAAAATGAAATGGGAAGAATAAGAAGAAATGGAGGTTGTACTTGTTTATAGATTTTTTTTTTGTGGCAGGCATTCATGTCATGCCCGAGATAGATGTTCCTGGTCATGGTGAATCATGGTATGTACCTTCAATGACTTTCATTTTTGTTTTCAGTAAGGTCTCTCTCTTCTATAGCTTTCATTTTCTCCTTTTATTCCCTTCTTACAAAAATTTGTTTGTAAGTTTACTAATTTCCTTGGAGGTCAGTCCAAGTTTGTCTTGTTATGTTTGACATTCTATCTAGATCTACTTCTTCTCTTTTTTTTTTTTAATAATGAATGATTTTGGCTAGCTTTGTCCTCGCATTTACTATACTAAATATAATTGCTGAGGGGGTGTCATTCCAAGCTCATAAGGATTACCTCGTTATGCAGGGGTGTTGGATACCCTGATCTCTGGCCCTCTTCTTCTTGTAAAGAGCCACTTGATGTTTCCAAAAATTTTACGTTTGACGTAGTGTCAGGTATCTTGGAAGGTAAGAATTTTGGGACTTTGTAGGTAATTCTTATCATTGTCTGACAGTAGCCTACATTGGTTTGATTGCGTTTAACTATTCATTGACAATTTGTGTGGTACAATGTACAATGTCATGAATTGATTAAATGGTAATGAGTTTATCAAGAAATTTCCACGAGTGCCCCTTGCAGATATCAACGGTAACAGACTCATCTCAAATTGTGTGGTTTTTAAAACTTGATCTCATAAACGCGCGTTCCCACATCTATAGGTGGTAATAAGTGATATGGGAAATGAAGGGCCACTAAAATTGGCTTACTAACGGAGATGTTTTATCGTGGATATCCACATGGGGCATTTCTGTAGAATAATTATTTCTATAATTTATGACTTCTATATGGAGAACCATCCCACAATCAGTTTCTTTGCTGCTTTATTTCAACTTTGGTGCTTATCTACTTGATTACCTAGTCTATACTATTTACAAGATTGATATCAAGGTCAAAGTTCCTGAAGGAAGTTAGATAGAGAGAGCAACAGCTAGATAATGCACTTCTCATGTGTTTGTTAAAGATTTGAAAGTGCCATAACTTTCTGTGCTGCCTGTTTGGAGAACTAATGCCGTAATGCGACAAAAACCTGACAACAGAATGGAAGAGTCACACGGCTGATTCTAATGTTCAAGAAGATGAAAGCCACTTCTATTATTCTGGAAAGGAAATCAGATGTGCCAGGCAGGTCACAAAGGTCATATAGAGCCTAGTAGCATACTTAATTTCAACATGGTGATGTCATCGTCCTAGACACTAACTGTTCATGGGACATGCTGACCAAATCATTTATAAGGTTAGAGAATCAGAAGTTTCTGTTTGTAGCTAGGGTCAGCGACTCAGCCCACTTTTTAACAGTATCTTATAATGATAGAAGTTAGTTCATTTCGCTAGAAGATTATGGGCCCTACTATAAGTCAAACTCTTATGCTGTACACCCAGGTATAGCTCCCCTTTACCCCCTCTCACAAACTATACGAAAGACTGCCAACTATTCCCTGTGAATAACGGGTGACAATTAAAATAAGTTATCTTACTCTTAAAGGGTATGAGTTTTGCTTACAACCCGGAGTATAGTATAATACTAGCCTGTAATCTATAAGGGTAAGCATAGGCTTTTTATGAAGATGAGCCTACTGTATGGCAAAAAGGTGTAGAGTAACATGAGGATGTTGAGAAAGCTAATCACTGAAATACTATTTACTACAGCTACTCCCTCCAATCCGAGTTATTGATACTATGCCAAGCCAAAGATGTAAGAAACATACCTGGAAGTGGGTGACCTGACTGGTTGATGCCATGCTCTCTCTCAGTAGTGAAGGCTTAAGAGTGCCGTCAAAGGTTGAGAATATTAGCAAATAGCAAACCCCCAACAACAGAGAATATAGTGAAAACAGTGAAAAAACTACTGCACTTTGAACCTATTTCTCTTCAAAAGAGATGTTTAGTAATGTAACCATGGCATGAATAATTTTGCATGGCTAAGATTACTGTTATCCTATAGCTTTGTTCACGTGATCTTTAATAAAAACATGAATCTCTAATAATTAAGCATAAACCATAGGTAAGTGTTGAATGCAACACCCAAACACCTAAATGCAATACTTTCTCAAAAAAAGTTCAACAGAAAAAGCCATAATGCCCTTGTCACGTTTTAAAATCCCTTTCACAAAACACATCCAATACCAAATTTAAAATTACACACCTAGTTAAAATTTTGAATTCTAGACAAAATCACAAGAAATTCCTACAATATTGAGTGTTGATTCTTTTTTAAATAGGATAATTGTTATCATGTTGAAGATTGCTTCCTTTAGATATGTTAACTATATACTTATTTCACAATCATTTCAAGATGAATATAAAACCAGAGACTTGGTGGATGTCGGCCACCATGCCCATATTGGAGGGGGTATATTGACCATCAACCAATCGACCATAATGACCGGCATGCCCCCCCCCCCCCTCAACCGTGGCCATGGTCACCGACACATCTGCAATGTCAAGATGGGACTAGACTGCTGCAATAAAAACAGTTTTAGCATCAATAAAATAATCATGAAAGAAGGCTAAAGGAAAATTGAGAGCAATCGACTATCTGACCAAATGCACTACTGAAAGAATGGAAGTTTCAGTTCCTAAAACTAAAGGCGAAGCCTTCAATGCGCATGTACATTATCTTTGTTTACAGTCCTTGTAGGCCTTACAGTGGTATACTCCCTCGTAGTAGGAGGAAAGACAAACACAAAGGAAAAAAAAACAAAGAAAAAGCCTAGTGATATGATACTGTAACGTGGGTGACTCAACAGTGGGACAGAGGGTGCTGTCCGTGGCACCTGGCAGCCCTGTATCACTGTGGGCTGCCATAGCAGGTAACCTCTGCCCCATTGTCTACGCACCTAGCTGGCATTATCACATCACTTTGTTTCTTATTGCTGAAAATAATTAGCGATAGAAGATAAAAAGCTTCAACTGAAAAGAAACGCAACTATAAACGCTGCTGACGAAGTTTGGTTTGAAATTAGTTTGATAAAGAATGCTATCTTGTTGGAAGTTAGATACTAGTTTGAGGTGGAGGTTGTTTACATTTTTTTGTTGCTTTTATATGTGAGGTTAATATTGTAAATTTCAGTTTTTGTGTTTAGGCGTTTGGCTGTTGTGTTTAGTATGTCCAGAACCTTAATGTTAGGACAAAAATTAATAGGTAATTTACAGCTGGAAGAACCCTTAAATGATACTCCCAATGGGAATCTTATAATCAAATCACCTATAATTACAATAGATGTCTTATGCATCTCTCAAGGTTCGTATATGTTCTGAAATCTTTATGCATATTATGCCCATGCAGATCTCAGGAGGATCTTCCCATTTGAGCTCTTCCACTTAGGCGGTGATGAGGTTAATACAGGTAATCTGGCTAACAGATCTTACATTAAACAGCTTATCATGCAATAAATTGGAAGTCCTGGTTTATCATTTTAATGTGTAGCAAATGAAAAGTCCTGATTGATCAATTGAAGAAAGCCGGATATATAGGAGTATCTTATTACTCCACTGTCCGACGAAGACTTTCCTGCTTTAAATTTCTTTTTGTTTCATTTGCGTATCCTGGCTTACTAATAATACATATTTAACCAATTTTCTTTCTCACTATACAAACAATTGATTAAATAATGCAGGAGGGAGTGCTTTTCTTATTTATTTTTTCTTTTCTTATTCGACTTTTTGTAATCTAATATAAGATTACACTAGAAACTAGACGTATCACTGAACTTCTGCTCATGTGTAGATGAGGGTGTTTCATGAGTTCGGATTTTAAGGAGTTCTGGGTGAGGCATGAGGTGGTGGGGTTCCCGCTTCAATTACTTGAGGTAGGGGTGAGCAACACCGGGTACCCGCCCCTAAACCGAGGAACCGGAACCGGTTGGGACCAGTTCCAAATTTTAGGAACCGGAACCGTTACGTCCGGTTCCGAAAATGTTGGAACCAGAACCGGCGATTCCAATACCGGTTCCGGGTACCCGATTTATTATAAATAATAATAATTCTGATGGTTTTTGCTCATTGAATATGTGAGATTTTTGTGCTAATGAACCAAAACCCCATAATCAACAAGTTTAATTAGTGTTAAAATCATAAAAAACTAACTAAATACAAAAATCACAACATCTTAATAGAAATTACTTAAAAGTTAAGTTTACACTTATAAATTTAGCGGTTCTGGGTAACCGACCAGTTCCAATTCCTAAAAAGTGAGGAACCGGACTGGAACCACTACGACCGGTTCTTGTTTTGGTACGACCGGTTCCGGGGCCAAAAGCGGATACCCGGAATTTTTGCTCACCCCTAACTGGAGGGGTAGTTTCAAACTTTTTATTGTGGGATTACCGATTTGTCTCCTTTCTTCATTCCCCGTAGCCTCATATCCTCAGTTTCAAGATTGAAGATTCTGTAACCTTTTGGTTGAGAACTATATTCACCAAGAGCTCCTTGTTTGCTATTGCACCGAGGTTGCTCCTCTTCTGAAATGGAATGTGAAAATAATATATGCATCCAAATATGCGAAGAAGTTTAATTGATAGCTTATGACCTGACCAAGCTTATAAAGGAGTGGCCTTTCACAGCCTTTGTTATTCCTCTATTTTGCATGTATACTGCAGCATTTACCGCTTCTGCCTAGAACTTCTTTGGAAGAGCTTTCTCCTGAAGCATACATCTAGCCATCTCCATTACTGTCCTGGTCGTCGGTCTTCCCCTTTCGGAAACACTTTTTTGCTGTGGCCTATAATCAACTTTAAGTCGGTGCTCAATTCCTTCATCTTTACAAATTTATTGAGTTCTTTTGAAGTGTATTATGTGCCTCTATTACTTCTTATGGCTTTTCTTTCGTAAAATAGAGAATACTTGTGATCTTTCCTCTCGTAAAATACACCCACATCATGCAATAGAAATCATTAGTAAAAAGTTTGAAACACTTAACTTTCATCCAGAGAGAGGGTTCTGATGGGGCCACGTACATCAGTGTTGACAAGCTCTAGTTTTCTTGTTGCTCTTCAAGCACCATCTTTTGAGAAAGAAGATCTGTGCATCTTCCCAAGTTGAAATGCTCTACAAAGATTCTTACACTTGTGCAGAGTTGGAAGATCCTTCACAAGCTGATTCTTTGATAGCAGTTGGCATTGCTATCGCCTAACGTTTTATGCCAACCAATTTATCTCTTCAGTCTTAGCCTTTATAGCATGATAAGGTGAATAAGACCAATTGCATAGAAGAACTCTTACTCCTCATTGAGACACTTGCAATTTCTTTATTGGATGGATCAAGAATGCTGCAACTGTTTCCCCAAAATGATCCAAATAAGCATTCATTATAATCTGTGGACCACTAAGCCTGGTACATAGAATGAGTTTCCTGCCTTTGAATGTTTCAATAGCAACAGTCCCTTTTCCGCCTGACTTGGACACTTGCTCCATTATCCATCATTATAGTATTTCTTACTAAATTGTGTAGATGAGTGAACAAGATGTGTCTCTTGTCAGATGATTGTTGCAACCACTTTCAATAAGCCACACATAATCTTCAAAATTGTGCAATGTCTGATATGCGCAAAGAAGTGATCTTCTCCATATGGACACTTGAAAATTCAGGCTTGAGCTTGTTTTTGTTTCTTTCTATAATCCTACTCAATATGCCCAAATAATTTACAGAAACTGCATTGAGTTTTGCCTTTCCACCTGCAATTTTATCTGGATGGTTAGTTCTTTGCAACCCTGGCATGGAGGATATCTTCCTTTCTTGTCACTTGGACTATGCTTCTCAGGCTCCTTGTAAATTTTGTTTTTTATGAGTTTTTCCTTCTTTCTTACCCATGACTTTATGGCTCGTCTGCAATGCTTTCTCTGATGAATTTTCACTTTCATTTCTGTTGTTCACCCTTTCTTCTTTTTTTTAACATCCCACTCACCTTTTATAAGTTTGTTGCTGTGTCAGTCGAATGTGACACCACTTCCTGTGCTTAAAAGTCCTTTCAAAGGAAGAAAGATTTGTGATTTGGCTATCACTTAATGGGTGTCTTAATCAAAGGTGTTGTGAGAGGTGTCTCTACAATTAGAAACTTGAAATAATGTACAAGGCATGGTTAACTAGGTGGATTAGCTGTTTGGCTTCTGCCTTCGTCATTCAAGGTTTATTGAAGGGTCATCCTTCAAACCCGGGATCTTTCCATATTCGGAGTCTATGCTTTTAGGAGAGTGATGTTGACTTTTGAGAGATGGCCAATTAGAGTACTTTTTTTTTGTGTCAATTACTCTTAATGTCCTCCTTAGTCCTGACTATAGAATAATGGTCTTAGTTTGAATATGGCCTAATAGTGGTGTGGTGGGTGAGACCTTGATGTGAAGAAGTGCTTTTTCATCACTTATTCTGTCTCAAACAGTATCTATGCTAGCTCATGTATAGCTAACTAACCTTGCTTCCATATATTGACAGATTGTTGGATGTCTACACCACACATAAAGCAATGGTACATTGCTTACTCTTAAGTACTGTGTTCTGCCTATTATGATTGAATCCCCTTTTGTGATGTGCATTTTATTGTACGCTAATGTACTTTCAGTGCCTATCATTATTAATATTTCCTGTTTTGGTATTGCCCTTTGCCACTAAATATTTTGAACATTCTACTTAACTGATGCTATGTGGCAGGGGGTGGGGTGTTGCCAAGAAAGTGAGGAGAATTTTCTTGCTACTTGAATGGATTTTCACATCAGTGAGATTTTTACTGCTTGACCTGCGCTCTATGTGATAAGGCCTCTAGTTTGTCATTGGGTACTAGAGTGGGTCTGATAAGTAAAATATTGTTAAACAAACATAATGCAGAATTCCGCATCTCCAATTGATTTGGAATGACAACATTCATCGATTCATCGCAAAACCATAGACTGCATATTTTTCACCTTAATAGGGGTTTAACTTGAAAGACTATTCTGGAAAGTAAACAAGGACCCTTGAGATTTGCATCGAACACAAAAAGTGTTCGTGACTTTATTGGTAGTTACTGGCATATTTATAAACAGCGCACATGCTCCTCTCATGTGTGTGTTTGAAATCCGTTTCCTTTATTCAGTCATGATCAGCTTCTTAACCTTTAATTGCTAGTACTAGAAGATACCCAGTAGTCAAGTCTAAATTTAAAGCATTGTTCTTCTCTTCTCGAACTTAAACTTATAGTTTTAGAACATCTAGCTTACAGGATACTTTATTTCCACCACAGAGCACCTTTTCTGTTTGCAACAGCGTGTTTAATACCTGTTAGAGTGAAGGTACATGCTTTCATAGTAAGGCGCATGTTTCTCATCTTTCGTGAAAGTTCGCTATTGATAGATTGGCTGTGCAATTGTCCCATAAACCCTGTGATCAACAGAAATGTTGCTGATATATAAAGGATACAATGATAAAAAAACACCTGTATAGTAGTAAAGATACTCATTTTAATGATTACAAATCCCTTTAGTTATGAAGTTGTCTTAAAACATTGTTTTACCATGTAAATGATTGACGGAAATGCAATGATTAAACCATTAGTACCAGAAATAAAGTTAGTTGGCTGGTTGTAGAGATAAGATGCTCCAAATTTCAAAAGAGTTTAGTTAATGCTACAATCCCCTCCCCCAACTCATTTTTGGGGAGAAGCAGGGGATGGGGGTGGGAGTTACCTAAATATGTAATCAGCATTTTTTTTACTTTCTCAAGTTCATTACTTCTTTTGTCTGTCAGTTGTTATCTCTGTCGTAGTTTATGGGCCAATGTGGTAAATTAAGTAATGGTGGAGTGAAAGACTAAATCTTCATCTCGTTTGAGTATATGATTAGATTTCGAGGCAGTAGGTTGACATTACTTTCTGTGTGTTCTCCTGTCATTGATGGGGGTTGAGGCTTACTAGTGATTGTTAGAAGTCTAGCAAAGCTTTCCTTCCCTATGCAAGTGCTACATCACAATATGGTTGTTGAGAAGTCTAGCAAACCTTTCTTTCCCTATGCATGTGCTACTTCAGAATAATGGCTTTTTATTGCTTTCTGTCTTTTTCCACTTTGTAAGTTACCTAATCTGAATGCAGGTTAAGGGACCATGACATGACTCCGAAAGATGCTTACCAATATTTCGTGGTTAGAGCTCAGGAAATAGCTATTTCAAACAATCGAACCCCTGTTAACTGGTACTTCACTTTGAATTTGAATCTGAAATTTATATCTTAATATCAACCCGTAAATCATCTATATCTTCATTGTGATGTATTATATGCAATCTGGATCAAACTGTTGGGTTTCAGTAGGAGTGTGTTTGTCCTCCTTCTGCGATGGCCTTCTACATGGTGATTATGCAGGTGGAAGTAAAGAGGGTAGGTTGTTTGGGGAGTGTGCGTTGTCGGCTATGTTTTGGTGTGTTTGCATTGAACGTATTTCTCGTCTATTTTCGCAAAGTGCCCTCATTACTTGTGGAATTGGGCTGAAGCTTCGGGTGCTTTTAAGGGCACGCCCTTACCTTGACTTCAGAGGAACTGGGCTCTTTGGTAATTGCTTGTGGAGGAGTATTCCTTATCTCCCAACACTTTTGGTTACTTGATAATATTTTTCTTGTCTAAACAAGAATATGTAGAGATTGTATCTAGAATCTCGATGCCCAAGCTCAAAAAATACAGCAGGAGCTCATTTAATGAGGCTCAAATATGACCTAGTTATTGCAGCAAGGGTGTTCCTGACGGCTAAAAACATACAATGTATGCCAAACAGGCAACTATAACAAATCAAGGGCGTTTTGTTTGAATTTATTATTTTATTGCATTAGAAATGGATGTACATGATTGTCTTCATTCGGATTGGAAACTTTCCACTTAGGTATCCTAGGGTTTGGTAAATTTTAGTCAAAGTGCTCTCAACTTTGACTTGGTACTTCTGACTTCTGAGTACCCTGAATTTTAGCTTATTATTGTTTCTTTTAGTATCATAAGATGACTCAATGTCCATGTTTTGCCAACTTTCTATTCAGATGGTTGAATCCATCTAAATTTGTGGTATTAGTGACCCTTTTTGCGCCAAAAAAGTGAGTGCTTGTTTTAAATATGATTAATTTCATAACAATGTTCTCGTTAAAAAAAAAAATTTTACTCCGACTTCAAAAGCCCAATTATTGCCCGTCGATCTAATGGTGCAAGTCAAAGATACTTGTAAGTATACTAAAGTTGTTAAATTTGCGAACCTGAAAATACCTTTCCGTGACATTTTCCAAAAGGATCTTTTTATATTGGTGAAGAGTAGGGGCTCCTATCATAATTGACTTTAAATTAGCTTGGGTTTGGAATCATGTAATTGGCTTACCAGCTCTATTCTCTACCTTTAATAAGAGGTCACCAAACACCAGGTGTCACTGAATTTTCTTGTCATTTCAGGGAAGAAACTTTCATACAATTCTCCTCAAAACTGAATCCCAAGACAGTTGTCCATAATTGGTGAGTGTCCTTCATTTGAATATTTTTTTTTATATGCTCTTTTGAAGTGCTTTCTATGATCTTTTAGACAAATTTCATGATCAACACTTCATCTCAGGTTGGTATCTGGAATTTGTCCAAAAGCAACTGCTAAAGGCTATAGATGTATATTCAGCAATCAGGGCGTGTGGTACCTTGACCATTTAGATGTCCCTTGGCAACCAGTTTACAATGCAGATCCACTGGAGGGAATTACTGATACCAGTCAACAAAAACTGATCCTTGGAGGAGAAGTATGCATGTGGGGTGAGACAGCTGATACTTCTGTGGTTCAGCAAACGATATGGCCTCGGGCTGCTGCTGCTGCAGGTATTTGCATAACTTTTGTCTTTAAGAGATTGTTACTCATACTCACTAGTTTTAGTTTCTTTCCTGAGCATTTTTAAGATGAAAAAAATGTGAGGCATAGATCCGTTAGATGGTTGAAGCCCATAGCATCTATAAGGATCAGTTTCCTAACTGCAGTTCTATCAGAATCAGCGAGAGAGGATGAGCATGGTGCTACACTAGTACACTGAGTTTGTACTTTGTGACGACATCATTTTGTGTCAGTTCCGCAGTATAAATGATTCCGGGACTTTATGCATTTGACACACTTTGAGATCCTGATTCTGAGGAAATTTATATACTATGTATTATAATTTTTGCATAAGCCCCCCCGCTTTTCCTGGTTTCAAAGATACAAGTGTTTTAGTGTTTAGCAGGAGACTGAAGGTTTAGGATATCTTGACATAGTTCCATAATTCGATCGTTTTTTTCTTTTATTGAGCTTGGTGGTTGTATTTGCTAAGAGGAATAGGCAGAGTGGGTCCTTAGCTTATTATAATGTTAAACCTTGAAAAGGAATGTGTGTATATCATTACCCCCCCCCCCACCCACCCACACACACACGCGCACATGTAATTTTAAAAGCCAAACCGCAACCTAAACCAATCCAAGCATAGGATGATTGGTTCTGATTTTGGATTGACTTACCTACTGCCACTCCCCATGCATGACTTGGATATTTCAACTCATTTAATATTAGCTTGGAGGCGTCATAAATAGAAAAACAATCTATCTCTATTTTTTTTTTGATAGAAAAAAATATTATTGATAGAGAAAAAGCATCAGAGGACAAGAAGTTCTAGCTGTAAAATTACAGAAGGGCCCAAATTCCGAAGTGAAACAACTGGAACATCCTAACAGCATCCACATATTTAACCCAGTGGGAAGCTAGAAACACAAACTGTTCCCAGTAGACTGTAAGATGCGAGAACTTCCTGTAAAAACTCGGAAATTATACTCAAGCCATATACACCAGAATACCTCTCTATTGCACACTTCCAAAACCATTTTCTTGCATAGAAACTCGAGTGAACCGGGAGACACCCATTGTTCATCACTATTCTCATTAGACATACTGATTTCATGTCTTGATTCATGTGACTCAAAGCTTCAGGGTTTCCCTTGGTCCAATTGTATATCGTTTCCAGATGTTCTCGAGGGAAGTTATGTACTGGCTTGTGTTATCAAGCAGTTCACATGACGACCATGGGGATGAAATCAATCTGGTTTTTCTGTGCCTCTCTTATCCCTTTCCGTGATGTTTTGTGCTGGAATATTATTAATGGAGGAAATCTATTATCCAATGCTTCTCTGTTGTAGAATGTCTATGGTCCTTATATCTTCCTGCCTGTGTTAGTTAGTTTCGCTGTCATTCTATCACTATGTGCTAGAAACAAGTCTCCTGGTTGAAAGGACTTATGGATTCTTTATCTCAAATTTTATTGCAGTGATTAGGATACTTCGTGTATGTTAAAGATTATATACTTGTCTAGTCGCTATATACCTCTATATGTTGCTCTCCTTATCTTCTGACCAACATTTGTCTTTTAGAACGCTTATGGAGCAGAGAGAAGGCTACATCCACAGGAAATGTAAACCAAACTGTTCTTCCCCGATTGCATTACTTTCGATGCCTCTTGAATATGCGTGGGGTTCAAGCTGCTCCTGTTACTAATTATTATGCTCGACGCCCTCCAATTGGTCCTGGATCATGTTATGAACAATGACGTGTGTGCACTTTGGAATATAGCAAGGCAAGGTACTGTTACCTATTGACAAAAGTGACTATTTCAGGCACACAGCTATGACCTCCCATTCTTATCAATATTATCTGTATGTTTGTAATTGTAATGTCAAGACCGCTTCACTGTTTGTATCTTAATGTTAAACGACGGAGGTTACAGCTGTGGACTATTTAATCATTTAGCATAGACATTATGTGTATCTATGATGCATAACTCCTGCTTCATTTGCACTTACCTTCTCTTTTTGCTCTTGCGGATTCTTGAATAAAACAGTTTCTTGTGTTCAGTGGCTAGGTTGCTAGTTTGCTACATGGTGGAAAATTTTCAGCTTAGAACTAAGTTGCTAAGAAAAGCTTTAGCTGTCCATAAAGAGGACATGGCTTTCTATATTTTCTGTCAACCTCTTACCTTCAGATGGGCGCAGTGTCGCACTGCATGACATGATGCTTTGATCTCCACCCATTTCATCAGCTCGATCTTCATTTGTGTTTATTTTGTTCGGCTAATTAAGACGCACACCTTACGGTTTACACCATAGTAAGTTAAAAACCATCATCGTAGAGTCCTTCAAAATCCTCTACAAAGCACAACAAATTATTTTTCACAATTTGCAATTGACTTCAAATATGACTTTTGCCCGTACGTAGTCACAAATAGACATTACAATTACACAAAATAGAACTCAAAGCTACATATCTAATACTTACCCCTCCTAATAAATCAATTCATTAATAAAAAACTAGTCTCTCCTTTTCTAAACCCTAACCTCTATTAAAAAGTTCTTCTAAGTCGGGAATGGTCAATATTCCATGCCTAACTTACATATTTTTCAATTCATCTTCTCTAGTCAATCTATCCTAGATATGAATAATTTAGCCACTCTTATAGACTTTTCAGCCACGTTTGTCAATAAGGGTGTCGAGTTTCCAAGTTTGTGTGAGATTTGTTTATGAAGTAATTTTCGTTTTATGCAGTCTTATGATGGTTCATTCAACAAATCCGCAACAAATCAGTTCTTCGTTAACAGTTTATAGAGTAATATTAATATCTTCCTCTCCAACATTGTGTTGGATCAAAACGCCCCCTTATAAAAGGCAGTATAATGAAACAACGATTGAGTAAAGGGTATGTAGAAACATTAGATCTTACACAAAGAATCCTCAGTTCAATCAAAGAAGATTTGTTTGATTTTGTTAATTCTTTTTCATTGTATTATAATATCATTTGTAGTTACCATATGAGTAAGAATTAATGAAACCATCCTCTTTATTTAATAAAAAATATCAATTCCATAATAATACACTAATACAAATAAATATTAAACCAACCAAACCTATACACCATCTATGTGAAGGATCATAATAAAAATAAGAAATATTCTCTAAAATGCCCATGAAGTATAAGCAAAAATCCAAATGCCCCTGTCTTTTTTTTTTTTTTTTGGCATAATCCAAAATGCCCCTGAGATCGACTTTTTCACCTAAAATGCTATTAATGAGGACGGACGCTAGTTTTTTTTTTTTTCTGTCTGACGTTAGATTAGTTACGGTTAGTTAGATTAATCTCATGAACTATGTAATCATAAACTAACTTAAAAGTGTGAATGTATCATCTCCCTTAGATCTAAAATCAAGGGTGATGA
>CAAKMY010048041.1:0-39496 GCA_901111285.1 Corrigiola litoralis | reverse complement strand
ATAATAAAAGTGACTATTTTAAATTGACTTATGATTAACTGAAATCGTCAAGCATTTAGATGTTATAATTATTAACACTAATAATAATAATAATAATAACACTAAAAACAATTTGGAAACTATTTTATGAACTTTCTGTATTTTTTGTAACTTTTCTGAACTTTCTGTATTTTTCTGTATTTTTTTTAACTTTTTTGAACTTTTTTTATTTTTCTGTTTTTTTTTCGTAACTTTTATGAAATTTCTGTATTTTTTGTAACTTTTCTGAACTTTTTGTATTTTTTTGTATTTTTTGTAACTTTCTGTATAATAAAATAAAAAACAGGGTAGAGAACAAGCCCTGTATTAGGTTGTGATTTGAGTTATTGGACCAATGAAATATAATAAAAGTATGTGTCACATATCACATTCCCGATATATGAAATAGCATGCTTCACAAAATCTATCCTTATAAAATCTCGAATCATGCTATTTATCTTGACTTCAATAAAGAAACCGGCTGCTAAAGTTAAAAAAAACCTCATTATTATTTAATTTTAATAAGTATTTTGATTGAGTTCTTGACCGTAAATTAATAAACTCATCAATTTGTTTATGATAACATATATACATCATAAGAAAAAATTATTTAATATAATAAGGGGTATATATATTTTATTTATTAATAAATTTAATATTCATATTAACCCATGCATTGCATGGGGTTAAAAAACTAGTTATACATAATGTCTCTTGTTAACATAAGTTTTGTCATCCTAATTTTGGGATGGGCAACCTCTGCAACTGCTACTCCAACTCGAGTCATTCCCTTCAATTCCTTCTATTTCTATTTATTGGCCCTGCAATGGCCAATGACCATTTGTCATATACAGCCGTGTACCAGACCAACACCCGGAGTATTCTGGCTCCATGGTTTGTGGTCGGCCTTCAATTCGTCAATGGCATTAGCAGTTATCACGTTTTGGGAGAATGAGTGGGTGAAACATGGGATATGCTCATGTCCCTAGTGGATTATTTTCAAAAGAAACAACCATTCTGGACGCCTTGATTCAATTAGGTAACTACATTTGTTATTTCAAATTTCTTGTTTTTAGTTTCAAGCTTAATTTGACCTATGATCGATGATGTTATGTAAATTGCTATTATATGTAGGCATAACTCCCGGCCCAAACAAGTTCGATAAAGTTGCGAATTATATGCAGGCATTGGGGAATAGACTCCAACACAGACTCCAATTTAAGTGTCAGGACTCCATAGACGCACAATCCCCGATCACCAAATACCTTGTTGAAGTTAGAGTTTGCCTCGATTTCAACTGGAACCTGATTAATTGTCCCCATAATGGCTATCTAACTAACTGCAGACAGTATAAATATCAGCAAAATACCGACCTCTACTGGCCGGTACTTGTTAGTATAATCCCTTCCATTCCTGATTTCCAAGCCTATAATTACACTCAAACCTTATTCTTTACCTAACTTTTATTTACTGCTAGTATAGTTAAATTTACCACCATAAAATTTATGGACAAAAAAAGATTTCGTACTAGGTTGCACGGACACGCCACCTCACTAGAGCACCCATACCCGACACTAAGTCTATATTTTTTTTGTAAGTAGTACGTTTTTTTCATTTTTGAGTATAATTAAGATACGGTAGCAAGGAGTCACAAACATAGACCGGGGCGGTTTTGTTGTTGGTTACGGTTTTATAAGAAAGGGATGTGTTGTTTACTTTGTGAGTCAAAAAGTATAAGAAATTTCTATTTATCTCATACACTCACTCACATAGTCTAATACATGTTGGAAGTAAGGTTACTCCATAATATATTGGAAACAAAAATGGACAAAAGGGAAAACAATGTAGGCCGAAACTTCACAATACTTTAGAAAAATAATTTGTTGCGCCGTGGTATGGAAGTCATTGTCTTAGAAATAAATTTTTCCCTCACAAGAGTGCAATGAGATCAAGCGTCGTCCCCCAAGTTTAAGACAACACTCTCCTAGTTCGTGCACTCGAACAAGTAGAATTGGAACTCTTAGTTTTATGCTCTGAAAATTAGAAGAAAAGGAAGAAGAGAAGATGAGAGAAGAGGATTTTCGTGTACAAAAAATGATCAGCCAAATACTCCTTTATAGCCAAAAAAGATCAAAACTGATACCTAGAAAACAGTCAAGAATCAATGGCATTTAACTCAAAAATTGATTACAAATAATGACCATTAAAAAGAGATATCAATTGTCATCATGACTGAGATCAAAATCATAAAACAAGAGGAGGAAATCAAGGAAGGAAATGAATTTCCAGTTTCAAATTATTTTAACATGTGCCAAAAAAGAATTGGTTACGCTAGACTCGATTGATTAAAGTCTCATACGAAAACTTGACCCACAGCTAATCTCGGCCCAAAAGGGTAGCCACACCACACCCCGCACGAATAAATGCGATTATGCGACTAGGTAGTATGGGTTTACTTGTGTATAACTGTAATGTTTAAAGTATTCAAGTGCCCTGGTGTAAAATGATATTAAAAAAAAATCTTCAAATCATTAAAGCAAAAGTTATTATTTAGAAATGGATAGGCTAAACAATTATAGATACTATGTTATTATCGTGAGCAAAAGTTATTATTTAGAATAATCCCTACTATACAATAATTTATAGTATAATATGATAAATCATTACATATATGTTATATACTATATGTTATATACTAAATACATTATATATTATATATATTCTTGACGATTATGATGATGATACTAAGTTGATTAATAAATATTGTCTCACTCTCCTAGCTAAAATAATCAATTTAGCCTATGTGATAAAGTCGGGATGTATACTATATCTCTAGCGAGTTGCTTCTCAAATTAATGGGTATATGTACTCGTCTAAGATGACACTTGAGTCACTAACTAATCAAGGACATAAATACACAAGAATGAAAGGTACAACTACTTCTTGTCCTTTTTTACCAACACAAGAGTTATCACATGCACTTTACACAAAACAAAATCATGAAACCCAAAGTACTCTATATCCTCTTATCAACAAACTTTTATCAATAAACTCTAAACAAAGTCACCTCTTCAAAGAGAAAGTTAGTTTTTGTGCATTGTATAACAGTTTTATAGAAGATTCATTGTTTACATTTGACAAAAGTATCCTTGTTAAAATACTTTACCTGGTACAAGCCAAAGCATGTCAACAATTTAGAAATTTCATTGTTAAAAGTGCATTTTTACAAGTATCAAAAGGAGGTTATGTTATATACATAATTTAATATTAAAATATCAATACTATATATAAAAAAAAAAGTTTTGAAAAAAATAAATGATAAATAAACCACGACCAATTTGAGTGTTTACCAGAAGTAGTTGCATCGCTTGTAGGCAGAAAATAAGTGTGCGCGCGGATGCAAATATATAACTAAATTTTGAGTATTTTTCTCTAAAATAAATATCCAAAATGGGAACTTGACAACAGTTATGTAAAGGAAAAAATACATGTGCAAAATTCTTTAAAAAAATGTTATTTTATACTTCCTCTATTTCTATTTAAACTTCCCATTTCTATTTAAACTTGGCAGCATTTGTTAGGATAATGGTAGATGTTGCGTCATAAGGATGAGATAATGAGACATAACATCCTCATTGAGCTAATAAACTCACACTTAGGCACAATATAGTGGTAAGTGATACAATGTCCTTTCAAATATAAAAGTCAGAGGACTTAACATTACCCGATGAGTAAATATGATTTTCTAGTATCAATTTTCCAAAAACAAAAATATGCTTGCTTAATGCAACCTTCAGAATACTAATACACCCATGTTAAAACCTCAAAATACAAGGGAAAATAAAAGAAAAATTGGTTGTGTTAGTAATTTGAAGGTTGCGTTAAGCAACACACAAAAAAAACACTTTGTACAAAAGCCCATAAACATAGTCCCAATCACAACTTTCCACTTCCATTAACTAGTCCACGGGCCTAAAGCCCAAAAACATAAAGCAGAGAAAACACAACACAAGACAAGTAAAAGAAAACACGAAAACACAAAGATAACACAAGTACACAACAGAAGACAATTAAGGGAACACAACACAACACATCAGTTGCAGTAAGTAACATTACACATAATATAAGAACACGATATAAATATTCCCTCACATTCTCACCACTCCCCTCTTTTCCATTTTCCCTTTGTCCCCTCATTAATCTCAGATTCATCACCACTCTCTCTCCTCACTTTCACCCCCCCCACCGGTGGTGTAATCGTCTGGATCCCCCTCACTCTCCTTACCGTACACATCTTATTTATTCCTTTTTCCCTTTTTCTTTTTTCCTGGTTTGATTAATAATTATTATTATTTCTGTTAGTATTATTATTGTTGTTTTTCCCGTGAGGTCTCGATCTCGCAACGATGGCGGCAGCTGCAAATGCCCCGATCGTCATGAAGGAAGTGCTCACGGTCCGTCCCGATCTTTGTCATGTTATTTTTGAGATGTTTTATCATGGATTGTGTGATCTCGAGCTCGTATTGTTGTGTACGAGCTAGATCTGTGTAAAATATTATGGATCAAAATTAGAGTTTTGTTTATTTAATTGTTGAGACTGAGTTGGCGTGATGTGTGATGTGATTTGTGTGGTAACAGTTGCCGAGCATTGGAATAAATCCGCAATTCATCACGTTTAACAACGTCACGATGGAATCGGAGAAGTATATATGTGTCAGGGAGACGTCCCCGGCGAATAGTGTTGTGATTGTTGATATGAATTTGCCGATGCAGCCGTTGAGGAGGCCTATTACGGCTGATTCGGCTCTCATGAATCCGAACTCGCGAATCCTCGCTTTGAAAGGTAGTTTTTTTTGTTTCATGTGTTTGTTGTTTTTGAAATTTTAAGTGTTGATTTGTATTTGAATTGTGTTTAGCTGGTTGTTTATGCTGCGAATTGCGACTTTTTGAGGTGATTGATTGATGATATGATGAGAGTGATGGGGATTTTGGATCATTTCGTTAATTGATTGATATTGCGAGTGTTTTGATTGTCATTTCAGTCTTACTTGGGTTGTTTCCGTCCGAATCTAGAAGGAGAGTGTTATGTTAAGTAGTTTGAATGAATCTAAGTAGCCAGAGCTTACGGCTTGGTTTAGTCTAGTTCTAGAATTTTAAATTGATTTCCGATCTGTTGTATCTAAGGAGTGATATTTAGAAACAATAGTGAACCACTATGTAGTGCGAACATGGTGTTATTTTCCTCCAAATGAAAGTTGGGGTGTCGCTTGTGATCATTTCCCTTTGAATTTCCAAAATAAGATTCGAAACGCTATGGGTTCAACAACTTGTAGTGGAGTTTGAGATGATATAATGAGTACCTGAATATTTCATCAGAGGTGGAGGGATGGGAAAGTTGTGAGAACTTTAGAAAATTTCACGAGCTTAAACTTGGTATGATTAACTTAGGTGGAGTTTGTATAAGTTCTTTTCTGCTTCTATTTTTGATCAGTTAACATTGATTTTATTGTTTTTCATTTCTGAAAACATTTCATGGGGACAAACATTGTTCTTCAAGAGCGGTTACATTGTTTTTTTGTAACATAATCTAATAAAACTGAGTTATGCTATTATAGAAAAGAAAAGTTTTCACTTTTAGTTTGTTCATGTTTTATGTTTTGTTTTTAGAATAAACCTTTGTATGGTTCTCAACCAAACATCATTTTCAAAAACGCAAAACAGTTTTAGAAGTTTAAGAAAACAAGTTCTTAGTTATGGAAACTGATAAGACATCCAACTTTTATTATGAGTCTTGAAAAGCTGAAAAGTTTTGTAAGTTTGAACTTGAGATCCTTTGAGATACTGTTTGTCTTCTTAATTATATTCTACCATGTGCACATAAACTTCTTTTATGATTCTGTGATTTTCTTTTGTGAAGCCCAACTTCCGGGAACCACCCAGGATCACTTGCAAATATTCAATATTGAAACTAAAACGAAGGTGAAATCACACCAGATGCCTGAGCAGGTAACTATCTAGGCCATAAATACATTATACCGCTTGTCTTAAAATACTAAAGAGAAAATTATGTTGGTTTGTTTATCTCTGCCATTTTTTTTTATTGATTTGTAGCGCATTTCTTTTGTGCCTTTGTTGTAAGGTTGCCTTCTGGAAGTGGATCACTCCAAAGTTGCTTGGACTTGTCACACAGACATCAGTTTATCATTGGTCAATTGAAGGTGGGGTGTGGCTTGCTTATTAGGATCTCTTTAGTAGTGCTATTGGCTTGGTCACTTACCTTGTGATTTTGGAGTAACATGCTTGTGAATGCATCTATAATACAGGTGATTCTGCACCTGCTAAAATGTTTGATAGGACGGCCAATTTGGCAAACAATCAAATAATCAACTATAAATGTGACCCAGCGGAAAAGTGGTTGGTCGTGATTGGTATTGCCCCTGGTTCACCTGAGGTACAACCTACCTGTATTCTATTTATATGTACATCTACAAATCCCAGATTTGAGATTATTTGTGTGTGGCTTCTAATTTTGACCTCCTGTTCTTATATATTCTCGTCTTTCTTTCTTGCCTTCCCTTCCAAATATTTTTTTTTGGTTTTATGTTGATCTCCCCTCCTCTTTTGCTCTTACAGGTGGCAACATAATTGCATAAGAGACTTTAAATGTCTTTTCTGAAGTTGCTTTTATTTATTTATTCTAGAACTACTAGGTGGTCTAGAGATCTTTAAATTCCTATTTATAAAGGTGAACTCAAGTTGAAGAAAGTGAAAGGTAGTCGATCTTAAAGGGTAAAATGCGATGTAGTACAAAGCCTCTTGCCATAGCTGACACAATTATATTATATCTACCCTGCCAATTAGCAGTAAAAGTTAGCCAGTTGAGCTTTTTTCATTTAGAAGTCTTTTTTTGGAAGTAGAAAAGGAGTTTACATTAGTTGGAGAGCATCTATAGTAGACGTGGAAGGGATTCAGCTAGTTTAATAGCCCTTCGTAGTTCTAAATGCTACCATCCAACCCACAATTTTTTTTAAAATGGTTTACACAAATTATTCTTTCTTGTTTTGGTTTGTACTATGCTGCTTCTTTTTTTCTGTTTGAAAGTGGTTTACTGGAATCTAGCTTGGACTGTCCAATCTTGGATCAGGTTCCTAATTTTGACATCCTAAAAATATGTATGAGGAAATATTGAGGTTTAGTGGTCAAGATCAATTCTGATGTTCCTTCCCTCGAAGTGTCCAATCCTTGAGAGGAGAGAGAAAAAAGGGAGGTTTGAGTCAAAAATAGGGTTGGAGTTTAAGAGCAAAATATTCTTGCATCTGATGTAGCTTAGCTTGATAACCGAAAAATCATGTTAACCATCATGTTTATACAATACTTTATGTGGCATGGTGAATATGCTTCCAGTTTCTTGTTTGAAGTCCATACTTTGGTTGTTTTAGACTTTTCTTTTTTCCTTTTCCTGATAATTGTTTCTTTTATGTTAATAGAGGCCTCAACTTGTTAAAGGAAGTATGCAACTATATTCTGTGGAACAACAACGTAGTCAAGCTCTTGAAGCCCATGCCGCATCATTTGCTACATTCAAAGTAAGATTCATTCCCCTCATCTTTGCATTCTGGATTTGTGGACTGTGATTACAAAATAATTTCTTTATGGTTCTCAGGTCCCTGGAAACGAGAACCCCTCGACTCTTATCGTATTTGCTACGAAGTCCATGAATGCAGGCCAAGTTACTTCCAAGTTGCACATCATCGAGCTTGGTGCCCAGCCAGGTTTGTACTTTCTTCCAACCTCAGTGTCATTCTATTTTGCTCATGTCATAAACAAGCCCTTTAAATTTCATCTATATAGTAAGACACCGATAAAATTTCTCATGATGACTTTGTCGTATTTTGTCTTTAAAGGGTATTTACTGTACTTTATTATGTAAAGAATAATCTGATACGGATATTCCTTCTCTTACAGTGGGTTTGGGTTTCAGTTTGATAATTCTTCTTTGTACACCATCGTGAATTTTTACAGGAAAACCAGGATTTACAAAGAAGCAGGCTGACTTATTCTTTCCTCCGGATTTCGCTGATGACTTTCCAGTCTCAATGCAGGTAGTACTTAACTATGTTCGCAGCTTGTTTAACCTTTACATAAGTATGTGCCGCATTGGCCACATGTTACCGTTTAATGTCTTGCAACTATTGTTAATCAAAGGGTTACCATGTTTCATTTGGCAGATCTCTCATAAGTATGGTTTGATATATGTTATTACCAAGCTTGGGCTGCTGTTTGTGTATGACCTCGAGACGGCCACTGCTGTATACCGGAATAGAATTAGTCCAGATCCAATTTTTTTGACATCAGAAGCCACAACAGCCGGGGGTTTCTTTGCTATTAACAGAAGAGGGCAGGTTCTTCTTGCCAATGTTAATGAAGCTACCATTGTGCCCTTTGTCAGTGGCCAGGTATGCTTTTGAGAATCTTTGCTTTAGAATCTGATAGAACCACTGAGATATTTGAGACTCTTATGTCAATCTGGTGTTGGTTGCTTGCTGCAGTTGAACAATTTGGAACTGGCGGTTAATCTTGCCAAACGGGGGAATCTTCCTGGTGCAGAAAATTTGGTATGTTGGTTTCCTTGGTTGGTTTTTTAATATGGTAGTTTATTTGGAAAACTAGGGTAATTTTACCATTTAAAGAAATAGTTGCTAATTATATCCAGTGTGGTTTGTGTGCATACAGAAAGTTCTGTCACAGAAACTTTTATTCTTTCGTACTTTTGGCTTTGAGTCATGAGTCTTTTACTTTTACCTTTATGTTACGACCAGAAGAAAGTCCCCAACAATGAATACTGACAAGTCCTTGTTTCCTTCCTGCATAAATTGATAACACGGCTATGTGGTTAGAGAGCTTCAATTCTCATAACACATAAGTGATCATTAGTGTGACTTTCTTGTCAGAGACATTGTGCAACTTTGAAGAAGTTTTGTAGTAGTGTTTCAGCTCATTTTACGTATTCTGTGGCTGTTTGTTTCAAATGAATAATGTCATTTTGAGTTTGTTGCTTCCTTCTCTTGTCATGGATCTTTGCTTTTGGGGGTGGGTAGAGAAGGCTTGAATCTTGTTGCTGATGATGACTTGTACTAGCCCAAATGTATAGTATTATGTCTTTATAGTGTGGGTTTGAGTTGCAATAACATACGGAACCTCCTTGTTCTTATTTCAGGTTGTCCAGCGTTTCCAGGAATTGTTTGCTCAAACAAAGTATAAGGAAGCTGCAGAGCTTGCTGCCGAATCCCCACAAGGAATCCTCCGTACTCCCGACACCGTTGCCAAATTCCAGGTACAATTTGTATATTTAAGGAGTTAGCAATGTGAACGTTATTTTCAGATTGATGCTTTTTACCTTACCTGCAGTTGCGTTTATACTGTTTGCTTCCTTGGCCGTTAGTTCTCAATTAGTAGCATATGGGTTGAGCGAATATTATTGCTCCTGACTACCCGCTTTGTCTTTTGCCTATTATGTTGATTTGGATGTCATCTGTTTGCAAAGATATATTAGTTGCTATTGCTCCTGACTACCCGCTTTATCTTTGGTCTTTCTTTTGGAGACTACAAAGTTCTTATTTCTTTTCATATGTGGTTGCTCGTGCTAAATCATCTATTTTTTCTTGGAAGAATTTAGTTTCTGATGCTTTTCGTCAATAAGATACCTATCGATCTAGGTGATCAGGATATATCAGGGGTGTAGGAAACTTTGCTCATAGTGTGGAATTGCAGGAGTTCAGTCTATTTTTTTTTAAACAATGATCAGTAATGCCGGTTCAGATGTGCTTTTTTACGGAAAACTGAATGCCAATGTCTGGTGGTTTATCATTGCAGAGTGTTCCTGTCCAAGCTGGTCAGACACCACCTCTGTTGCAATACTTTGGGACACTTTTGACTAGAGGAAAGCTCAATGCATTTGAGTCCTTGGAGTTGTCTCGCCTTGTTGTGAATCAAAATAAGAAAAATCTTTTGGAAAATTGGCTAGCAGAGGACAAATTGGAATGCAGTGAGGAGCTTGGAGATCTAGTGAAGGTTTTTCATCTTTTTTTATAGATTCCCCTTAACATTGCTTTGCTTAACTGCTTGTGATTGACCAAACTGAGCTGATGTTGTCAACTGTTTGATGTTTTGTAGACTGTTGACAATGACCTTGCTTTGAAGATATATATTAAAGCCAGAGCAACTCCAAAGGTTGTTGCTGCCTTTGCTGAGCGCAGGGAGTTTGACAAAATTCTTGTATACTCTAAGCAGGTGAGAGAGACTCCTCATCATGTGTTTTTAAGTTATCGTGTAAAGACTGTACTTTTATGCATTGATTTTCTCCAAAGACACATTGTTGCTAATTTTTGGAATTCTCTTCTCATCAATTTCTAATATTTTACTGTAGAATCTTGTGACCTCACAATTAATCTCTTGATTTAGGTTGGTTATACACCAGATTACCTGTTCCTCCTCCAAACCATTCTTCGTACAGATCCACAGGTGTGACTTCTTGGATATGTCAACTTTTAATGATAAATTAATAATCTACTCTTGTTGTGGTACCTTATCGTTTGATAACTTGTGAAATAGTTCGGGTAGAAAAGGTGGTAATGTGTCTATTTTGCTTTACAGGGTGCTGTCAATTTCGCTTTGATGATGTCCCAAATGGAGGGAGGGTGTCCCATTGACTATAATACAATAACTGATCTTTTTCTCCAGGTATGGATGTTCTCATTCTTTGCGGGTTTTCGTGTAATTTTGAGCTATTGTAGTGTTATCCAAACCTAGATTTGAGAGCTATATTCCTATCATCTTCTTGTTGTTTCTTTTCGGGAATGTTCTTATGTGGTTGCTGCTTACTTTCTGTCTCTTGTTTTTCAGAGGAACTTGATTCGTGAAGCAACAGCATTTCTGTTGGATGTGTTAAAGCCGAATTTGCCTGAACATGGTTATTTGCAAACAAAGGTACAGCTTCAGTTTTGTTCAATCAGTAGTTACCAGGTTTCGCTACTATCGGATATAGGTACAGTAAAACTTATGGGTTCTTTATGCAGGTCTTGGAAATTAATCTTGTTACCTTTCCCAATGTGGCTGATGCCATTTTAGCGAATGGAATGTTCAGTCATTATGATCGTTCTAGGGTTGCACAGCTATGTGAGAAAGCTGGTCTATACTTGCAAGCTCTTCGGGTATATTTTATCATAATATTTCATTCCTATTGACTTTGTTACCTTTATCTGAAATAGGTTTAGGTACTAATAGTGCTTCTTTTAAATGTCTTGCAGCACTATACTGATTTGCCAGACATCAAACGTGTTATTGTGAACACTCATGCCATAGAACCACAGGTTTATTAACTTGAGACTGTTAGATGTGGATTTTTAGTCAAATAGTTAGTTACTTACCAAAATTTGGCCCTGGGACAGGCTCTTGTTGAATTCTTTGGGACTCTTTCAAAAGAATGGGCATTAGAGTGTATGAAGGACCTTTTACTTGTCAACCTCAGAGGCAATCTTCAGATAATTGTTCAGGTATTTATAGCTCTTTTGTTATTGCGTATTGGATTTCTTAAAAGGAGAAAGAGAAACGACCTGGGATAATGTTGTAATCTTTGATTTATTTTTTTGTTTCTTGCTTAACTTTGTAGACTGCTAAGGAGTACTGTGAGCAGTTGGGTGTTGATGCTTGCATTAAACTCTTCGAACAATTTAAGTCATATGAAGGCTTATACTTTTTCCTTGGATCATATTTGAGCTCCAGGTATCCTCCTGTTAGATGAAGACTTCTCTGGCTTTCTTTATGAGTGTTATTCTCTTGTCCTAATTGTCACAATTCTTTCGTTTACTTTGCAGTGAGGATCCTGACATTCACTTTAAATACATCGAATCAGCTGCCAAAACTGGACAGCTAAAAGAAGTGGAACGTGTGACTAGAGAGTCCAACTTTTATGATCCTGAGAAGACAAAAAATTTCTTGATGGAAGCCAAGCTCCCTGATGCACGTCCGCTGATTAATGTCTGTGACCGTTTTGGCTTTGTTCCAGATCTCACACACTACCTATATACAAGCAACATGCTCCGTTATATTGAGGGTTATGTTCAGAAGGTATGTTTGGAAGCATTACTTTCTTTGTGAAGAACATAAATCTGAGAAGCACGGACTTTAGATGATGCAGTACGGTAATCTGAGTAATGGTGTCCTGTTGTCTTCTTTCAGGTTAATCCAGGGAATGCACCACTGGTTGTGGGGCAGCTGCTTGATGATGAATGTCCTGAAGATTTTATCAAGGGTCTGATACTCTCTGTTCGCTCCCTGCTTCCAGTTGAGCCACTTGTGGAGGAATGCGAAAAGAGGTGCTAATATTATTATTGATAAGCTTATACAACTAATGTCTTAATTTGGTTTTCTGTTACTGAATTTATCATTTTGTTCCATTCTTTTCTGTCTCAGGAATCGACTTCGTTTGCTTACTCAGTTTCTCGAGCATCTCGTGAGTGAGGGAAGCCAAGATGTCCACGTGCACAATGCTCTGGGTAAAATTATCATAGAGAGCAACAACAACCCTGAACATTTTCTCACAACCAACCCATACTATGATTCACGTGTGGTGGGTAAATATTGTGAAAAACGTGACCCGACCCTTGCGGTTGTTGCTTATAGGCGAGGACAATGCGATGATGAGCTTATTAATGTCACGAATAAGAACTCGTTATTCAAGCTTCAAGCAAGGTCTGTGACATGTTTTGTTTAAACATTCTCGTGTTTATGGTGTAATTCACAAGAAGGTGTTTAACAATTCAAACTGTTATTCCAGGTATGTTGTTGAGAGAATGGATGGTGATCTTTGGGAGAAAGCTCTCAATCCTGAGAATGAATACAGGAGGCAGCTTATTGATCAAGTTGTATCTACAGCTTTGCCTGAAAGCAAGAGTCCGGAACAAGTGTCTGCAGCTGTTAAGGCTTTTATGACAGCTGATCTCCCTCACGAATTGATTGAGCTTCTTGAGAAGATTGTTTTGCAGAACTCTGCATTTAGTGGGAATGCTAATCTGCAAAATCTCCTTATTTTGACTGCCATTAAGGCTGATTCATCAAGAGTTATGGATTATGTCAACCGGCTGGACAATTTTGACGGACCTGCAGTTGGAGAAGTAGCTGTTGAGGCCCAACTTTATGAAGAAGCATTTGCAATTTTCAAGAAATTCAATCTGAATGTACAGGCTGTGAATGTTCTACTGGATAACTTACAAAGCGTTGATCGGGCTGTGGAGTTTGCATTCCGTGTTGAAGAAGATGCTGTGTGGAGCCAAGTTGCAAAGGCTCAGTTGAGGGCAGGGTTGGTCAGCGATGCTATAGAGTCATTTATACGTGCCGAAGATTCCACTCAATTTTTGGATGTGATTCGTGCTTCTGAGGATGCAGATGTCTACCATGACTTGGTGAAATATCTTCTTATGGTTAGGCAGCAAACAAAGGAGCCTAGGGTTGATAGTGAGCTCATTTATGCTTATGCAAAGATTGATAGGCTGAGTGACATCGAGGAATTCATTCTTATGCCAAACGTCGCCAACCTCCAAAATGTTGGTGATCGCCTGTATGATGAAGCTTTATATGAAGCGGCGAAGATAATTTATGCCTTTATTTCCAACTGGGCGAAGCTAGCTGTTACACTAGTGAAGCTAAAGCAATTCCAAAGTGCTGTTGATGCAGCAAGAAAAGCTAACAGCGCCAAAACATGGAAGGAAGTTTGCTTTGCATGCGTTGATGCTGAAGAGTTTAGGTTAGCTCAGATATGTGGGCTGAACATCATTATACAGGTAAATTTTGTTTGATTTAATATGCTGCTCTGTCCAATACCAAATGATACATAAGCTTTTGGGGGAAAACACAATCATCTATTCTTGGTTCTGACTAGATAAGTTTGAGAATATTTCATGATAGTATAAGAAGTTGGATCTATATGATTATGATTACAGGTATAAGATTTTTCATGCCCTGTTTTGGTACATTGATGATCCTGTTTAAAATTAGGTTTCTTTAAGTGCTGAAAATTGGTCAAAATCTGCAGAGATTGATCTTCTACATTTGTTTTCCAATTTTCTTTGTTTAACAAATTTTCCTGAGTCATCTGCATGGATCTTGAACTTTGTGAAGACTTCAGTCATCTGTAATATTTTTATGGATATTTACCTTCGAATTTCTCTTTTTAGGTGGATGATATGGAGGAGGTCAGCCAATTTTATCAAAATAGGGGTTGTTTCAATGAGATAATTTCATTAATGGAAAGTGGTCTGGGGTTGGAACGTGCACACATGGGCATTTTTACCGAACTGGGGGTGCTTTATGCAAGATACCGTTATGAGAAGCTTATGGAGCACATTAAGTTGTTTTCAACTCGTCTTAATATTCCCAAGCTTATTAGAGCGTGCGATGAACAGCAGCACTGGAAAGAACTCACTTATCTATATATCCAGTATGACGAGTTTGATAATGCTGCCACTACTGTGATGAATCACTCTCCTGATGCATGGGATCACATGCAATTTAAGGATGTTGTAGTTAAAGTTGCCAATGTAGAGCTTTACTATAAGGCCGTGCACTTCTACCTACAGGAGCATCCCGATCTCATAAATGACATGCTTAATGTGCTTGCACTCCGTCTGGATCATACACGTGTGGTTGACATAATGCGAAAGGTTGGTTACTCTTCCTGTCTGGACTTGTAAATGATTTGCTTCTAAGGTAGTGCTGGTAATTTATTGTTTCACACTATATAAATTTCTTGTTTCAGGCTGGCAATCTACATCTTATTAAGCCATACATGATTGCTGTCCAAAGCAACAATGTATCTGCTGTAAATGAAGCACTGAATGAAATATATGTTGAGGAGGAAGACTATGACAGATTGAGAGAGTCAATTGACTTACATGATAACTTTGATCAGATAGGACTTGCACAAAAGGTGATGTGTAGCATCTATTCTATGTTTTGTTTGATAGTGATGGCAAGTTAAATTTTTTTTTTTTTATTATTAGAAAGCAGATAAGAAACGGTTTCTCATACTATTATTAATTTCCAGATTGAGAAACATGAGCTTCTTGAGATGAGACGTGTCGCTGCTTATATCTATAAGAAGGCAGGTAGATGGAAGCAGTCCATTGCATTGTCTAAGAAAGACAAACATTACAAAGATGCCATGGAAACATGTTCTCAATCTGGTGATCGTGAATTAGCAGAGGAGTTACTGGTTTATTTCATTCAGGAGGTATGTTTGTTATTCTTCTTTCCTAACTTAAGAGGTTTACTTTCTGACGGCATAAGCTAGTTTGCAAGAGAATCATGACATAAGCTAGGTCATAAGAGAATCATGGATGGGAACAGTGGGCCCACGTTTACCTGGACGATCTGGGTTTGAGTCTCATCGGGATCAATTTGAAAAGAAAATAAAAGCAGAGCTATTTTGCATGATTTTGGCATTGTTGCGTTAGTGCTTTCAATTATTTTTTGTACTTTGGTGTACATTTTGACATGAAATTAATTTGCCCTCAAGATTATGGTGCAAAGCAAGATTAAACCTTTAAAAAAACATTGTTACAACTTTTGGAACATATTACCCTCCTCTCAGGCGAGACATAGTTGTTTAGGTTGTCTAGGCATCAAACGTTTCATGGGATCTGTATGGTCTCAACTGATTGGAGCCAAGTCGTACAATATGTGGACAATGTACAAATCATCTTATCACTCATATGAATATGTAGTCTGTATTATGGGTGTGATTATGGTGCTTGTCTCTCTGTTATTAGCGTTTGTTTCGTAAAGAGAAGTGCCATTGTTTCTTGTGGTTAACTTTTTCGAATCTATATATGCAGGGCAAGAAGGAGTGCTTCGCTGCATGTCTTTTTGTCTGTTATGATGTGATCCGGCCAGATGTTGCCCTCGAACTTGCCTGGATGAACAATATGATTGACTTTGCCTTCCCATACTTGCTGCAGGTAACCTTTTGTATTTTCATGTTGACCATCTTTTGTCAGGGGCCTCCCAGCTTCAAAAGGGCTTTCCCCGATTTTTTTTCTTAATTTTTGTAGAGAATAGATGTACGAATTTAATTTATGCTTGTAATAATCTCTTCTTATCTAGTCAGAGGGATATGATTAGGTGATGTTTGGATTCATTTTTGTTGTTTATGCTTTTAGTCAGGTAAAATAGTTTCCCATAAACTGTTTCCATATGAAATAGTGTTTAGTTAAGCTCATCTAAACTTGAGAGATTTTGTTTGGACTTATTTTATACTTGTTTCTAGAAGTCCTCTCTTTTATACTCATATAAAATATCATTGAAACAAACCACTTACACAAACATAAAATGGACAAGTCCATTTAAGTAAAGCTATAAGATATAATGACTACTGACTAGGTATAGCCCTATGTGGCTATGTCATAGGCAACAACGTAAGTTTTTATTGCTATCAATAATCAATAGTGCCCCATACCTAGAAAGTTAGTCATATATCTATAATCTCTTAAACATAGAGATAAAGCACATAGTAATTAATGTAAATATGAGGACTGAGAAGATAGCTTAAGAGCTGTGGAGTCTCATTTACCTCAAGAGCTGTGGAGTCTCCTTTATAGTGAGGGGAGATGTAATTTTGTGTGATACCATCCATCTTTGTCGAAATCACCTCCTTTTTGTTTACCAATTTACAAACAACGCCAAAAAGTATTTTTTCTTATTTTAGTAATTAAAAACAGCTTTGCCAAAAAAGAAAACAGCTTTTATGTTAACAAACAACGCCTTAGCTATTGTTTTTGGTTGCTCTGAAGAACTCGTCATCTCTTCTAGAATACTTTTATTCTTATGTCTGTGTCCTCTTTCTTGCAGTTTATTCGTGAATATTCTGGCAAAGTTGACGATCTTATCAAGGACAAAATCGAAAGCCAGAAGGAAGTAAAGGCTAAAGAGCAGGGAGAGAAGGATGTAATTGCTCAACAGGTAGCTTCATCTGCTTTCTTCTGTTCATAATAGTGGCTGCTAATTTGTATCCCATCCCCTTCATGGCACTTGCTAGTCATATAACTAAGCGATTTACTTTCATTGCAGAACATGTATGCTCAGTTGTTGCCTCTTGCTTTACCTGCACCATCGATGCCGGGAGGACCTCCACCAGGAATGGGAGGAATGGGTGGTTATGGGCCTCCACCAGGGATGGGAGGTATGGGAGGAATGGGAATGCCTCCAATGCCACCTTTTGGTATGCCACCAATGGGGAACTACTAATTTGGATACTCGTGGAAGTATATGCTAATCGGTGCTTGCTCCACATGGAGCTTCACATGGAGCTGTTGAGCTGAGCTTGGAATTTTGGCCTTGCTAATCATCCAGTGGTTGATCCCTACACTGTCTTATGTTATATACTCAGAATCGGACAATGAATTGGATAATGAAAGTTCAACCTGAAAGAATAATGTTGCAGTTTTGTAATTTTTTCCAACCATATATGTTTTCTGTACATCTTTGTATTATCAATTTACCATTCTTTAGACAGTGAGGTTATTCTTTTTGGCAAGTGCTGCTTTGTAAGCCAGCGAATTGCCTTTTTGAGTGTGAACTGCCTTTTTGAGCATGTAGTGTTTCTGAACGGTCATATGATAGTTTCCCACTAATTTCCCAGTTCGCCTAATGCTTCTTTCGTAACTGTTTGTCTTTGCTTCTCGTCTTACAGCACACACAATTCCTTAAACCATATTGTCATTCATCATATTGACATGATAACTACGCATTAGTTTTCCTTTCTAGCGCTAATTCTTGGCTTCTGTGAGGAGTGCCAATGAAAAAGATTTTGAATTAAGCCACTGTTGTAAATTTAATATAACTCTAATTTGGCGTGTGTTACAATAAGTTGGTAGTGCTATTTCACCAAGCTTGTTACTCTCATCCTTTCTCTAGTACGTAGTACTTCGGAGTTGGGTATTGCTGGCTGGCTGGCTGCTTTATTGGCTCTACAGGCAGCAGCTACCTAACTCTCCTTCGATCCAAAAGAGAATTGAATTCCACCAAGTCAATTGTGAGAATGACTCTGTTCTTTACCAAGTATTGTTACATTTTACTCTTATTATAGCTAACCAGTGTTCTTGTTTTTGTATTCCTTTCAGGAGCCAATGACATTCAAACATGAGGTGATTACATTGAAGAATCAATTCCTTCGTCGCATTTTGTAGAACCATCTCCAGATCTTATAGACCTCGTTTTGTACCATATCAATCTTAGCATTCAACCAATGAACCTAGTATGTCTTTCTAAGCGGAATATCCCCTCTGTATCAAAATTCTCAATACATAAGAGAGCTTCTTCCGTACAAACATAACTTCATTCCCTGATTTCCAAGGGGGGTACAAGCATAACTTCATGATTTTCAGTCTTCCACAGCCAATGTTGAATAACTCGTGTTGAATAAAATCCCGAAATTTGCTCTGCATTGCAAGCCTGGAGGAAAAAAACAATAAAATAAGACCTTAGAAATAGTAAAAGAACAAGAAATCTCAATCCATGTATCTTATGATGAAATGACATGTGCAGCCTGGAGGAGCAAATTTCTCAATATATCGCATTCAACTAGAAGTCTAAAAGCACTGCTCACATAATATCGCAGTGCTACATGTAATTCACATAGTTAAAGAAACCAATTCGCTATGCATGAGTATCATTTTCTTTTATGCTAAGAGTATAACCATTTGAACTTTAATATTGAGTGAGTAATATATGCGGCCAAACTTTGAATTACGTTTAATGAAAGCCAACATTATGCTTTTTTAAGATGATCTTCAAAACAAAGCTAAGAGTATTTCATCAGTTATCAAACAAAACATATTACTGTACACTTAAAAATGTCAATGATTGATTGTTAGCTTATAGGCTGATGCGGCTTCTTTTAGAGCCACTGCTTCATCCTTTCGGCCTCTTCCTTGCGTCCGGCTTCTATTATGGCCGTGTCTTTGCTTACTATGGGAGCTGTGGGGGTGGCAGGTTTGGCTAGGGCCACAGTGCACATGTTGTGGCTTAATTCTGTTTCAGGGCTTCAAATCGAGCTAGTAGTTCGGGTAGGGCTATGGGTGTACGTGCTTTCCACACACTCTGGTTAGCGGCTTCTTTTACAAGCGCGCTGCTGTCGTGGTGCACAGCTGATCCAGACTCTACTTGTACTTAAAATTCAGCCTATTTTATCATAAGTTGGTGGTGCAAACATCTACAGTTTATTAGCTTCATGACTGTCTTCTATATATGCTTGGAAGCCAGGTATAGCTTGAATCACTTGCTGTGCAACAACCTAGCTCTTGCTCCATCCAGATGAGAATATCGAATTCCTTTGAAGAATAATGGTTCATCAACAAGTATTCCCTACCAGCAATATTCGATCTACTGGAGATATTTTCACAGACTTACAGTGACCTATCGCAAGATTTATTTCAGTCCTTCATTGTTACCCTAGAAGTGTTAGCCTTCTCTCTACTTACATCATCTGTACAATCAAGAAGGGCTGCTCGATGGCATTGTATCACAGCAAGTATCTCAACCTATCCTATTCAACTAGCAGCCCAAAAGAATCTCCCACATAATAACTAACACAATGCTACATAACTCACAAAATCAACGAAACTTGATCGGTCACATTGAGATCAAATCTATAAGACAAACAAACTTGATAGTCTAAGACAAGTTAACTTTTGCATTCAAATCGCAAAAACAAATAAATAACAATCCAGTTCAAATCAAAGCCAACTTCATGCCCTCAACAAAAATAACATTAATACCCCATGATCATCTCCAAACAAAGAACCCACTATTATTTCACGTCTTAGAAAACGAAACATTAAAACACAAAAATCAAACACACGTAAACATGCTACGTCTAGGAGGACTTCTACGGCTTGTTTTAGACCCGTTGCTTCTGCCTTTGGGCGGCTTTTGCCGCTTGCTTCTCGCGCAACTTCTTCCTCATGGCTTCTTTGCTTTCGGCTGCGGAGGCGTCTCCCAGTATATTAAGACTTTGTTCCAGGGCTGCTTTTGTGACCTCTTTTTCCGCTAGGAGTTTCTGAAGTGTTTGATCAAGGGCTTGTTTTCTGGCCTCTTTTTTCGCTATGAGTTTTCTCAGTTTCTTTTCATCCAGGGCTTCTAATGTGGCCTCTTTTTCCGCTAGGAGTTGTTTTGCTTCTGCTACTTCTTCGCTTAGAGGGTGGTTTTGGACGGAGGAGGCCATGGTTTGAGTTCTATGAGGATAGTTAGGAAGGATTGGAATGTCAAAGAAGTCTGGTTTGCGAGGGGAAGTGAGTAGGCAATACGAATGTTAAGATCTCACGTCAATATATAGGTGCTTATGAAACTTTTTCCCTAAGATATACCGATGTGATTAGGAAATATTTTTGTTTTTGGTACAATGTGATTAGGAAAATTGATCAACTTTTGATTTATACTTGGAGAGATGTGGGGCATATGTAGAGCTGGTCACTGGGCTCGATCCGACCCGGTCAACTAAGTGACCGGCCCAGCTCAGGCCTAGGTCAATAGGTCCGATTTGGGCTAAGTGGGTCCCGAATTTAAAAATTTGGAAAACGCGCACTGGGTCCATAACATGACCGGATTGAGCCTTAGTTAAAATTGCATTAACGAATATTAAAGAGCCTTGAAGAATCGGATTGGGCTTGTTTCGTTCAGGAGTTTGAGAGGCCCACCCTGGACTGATTCGATTCGGGTTGACCGATTATGGCCCGTGTTGGAATAAGGGACCCAAATCCGATCTGAATCGGCCCATAGCCAGTTATAGACATGTGGCTTTAGGAGTGTTTTTTTTTTTTTCCCTAAAAGTAGTGAATAAAATTGTATGTAAAGATCCATTGTTAAAAAATCTCACATTTGAAGTTGAGAATAACACCACTATATTATACTACAATTCTTATAACTCGTATGTAAATATATTTCTTTTTCCAGTTCGTAAGCCTCAAATGGCCTAACACTTGTTACCAATATTGCCAATGTTAACAAGAATCACATCCCCGAATTCAACAGGGTAACCACTAACCAAACTTTTGTAGGGTAATTAATCGGGCTAAGTTGAGCCATGACATGAGTCGTGACATTCAACTCTCTAACAACATGATTAAAAAGAAAACATCAAAGTAAATAAATCGATAAAACCAAGACATCCCACCACAAGTTCAAGAAATTAATTAATCCTATTTATCTTGCTTTTCAATTCCTAACATTCCCTTACCCCACTTTCACTTTTCACAAAGTATTTAAAAAGACAGTCTAATTTTAAGTTAAATTTAGACGTGATAAGGATCGAGTTTAAATTGATCACTATTAGACTTAAAATGGTCATTGTTATAAACACAATGATAAAATGACCACTTTGACCCGTCGAACAAAAATAAAATAGTCTAATAAGAGACTATTTGCCCACTTTTACCTCATGTTCTCAGCCCATAAAAAAAGTCCGGATCTTGGGTTATTCACCTCATTCTACTAACCATCACAAAAGAAAATAAACAACAAATCAAACCCAAAAAATGATGATATTATACCTGATAATCCCACTTTTTCTAGCCATAATCCTGAGATTATCATCCAAAGTGATAAATTCCAGAAGAAACAGGAAAAATGCAGTTGGGTTCTTCCATCCATACACAAATGATGGAGGGGGAGGAGAAAGAGTGCTGTGGTGTGCAGTTAAAGCAATCCAAGAAGAAAGGCCAGACCTTGATTGTGTTGTCTTTACTGGTGATCATGATGCTTCTCCTCAGAGTTTGATGGGTCGTGCCACTGATCGCTTTGGTGTCACTTTGATTTTCCCACCAAAGGTCTGATCTTTTACTAATGTCTGAAATTTTATTTGTTTTTATTCATTTGTTGAGTTGTTGGTTTTTTTTACATGGGTGTTTGTTGTTTTGTTGTTTGATTAGTTAGTTGGTAGTTTATGTTGAGCATAATGTGTTGTATGAGAACTTCTAATTTTAAGACGGGCTTAAAGTGGTCACTTTTTAGCTTAAAGTGATCAGTGTTAATGAAAAGTGATCACTCTTTGGCTTAAAGGTTTGATCTTTTACTGATGTCTGAATTTTTGGGTTCTTGTGTTTTTGCTCATTTTTTATGTTGTTGGGTGTTTTTTGTATGGGTGTTTGTTGTTTTGTTGGTTGATCATTTAGTTGGTAGTGTATGTTGAGCAGAATGTCTCGTATGAGATCGTCTAATTTTAAGACGCGCTGGAAGTAGTCACTTTTTAGCTTTAAGTGATCAGTGTAGATAAAAAGTGATCACTATGACTCAATTTGTGATTATGTCTAATTTCAAGTTGTCTATATTAATAACTTGTGTATGTTGAACTGGTGTGATATGAGCGATGCTCATGTTGAGCTGGTGGACGGTGGTGCTTTTTTTTAAAGCAGAATTAAGAGGATATTTAGTCTGGAACATGGATGTACATTGTTCAATTGTTGGTATGTTAGGAGTAGTGAACTAGTGATTATTATATGGGTGTGTGTACTTTAATGAGTTGATCGAGTAGTTGGTAGTGTATGTTATATAGAATGTTATGCATGAGATCGTCTAATTTTAAGGCTGGTTTAAAGCGGTCGCTTTTTGGCGTAAAGTGGTTACTTTGATACAAATTCATTAAAGGCGATCACTTTAGCTCAATTAGAAGTCCTTTCTAATAATAGGTATGATGGTGCTTATGTGAGGCTTGTGTTTTTTTTCTACAAGAATTAAGAGGTTATTTAGTCTGGAATATGGATGTACATTGTTCAATTGTTGGTATTTCAGGAGTAGTGATTGTAATGTGTTAAGAGAGGTTTAGGCTGAATGTGAACATTTTGAGGTAGCTTGAGGTGGTGATATAGAATTGACAATGTTTTGGGACATTGAAACTTACTACCAAGAGCATATTTTCTGTTTTTTTTTTTTTAACATTAATCCTGTCGAATTGGTTGTTTTGGTCGACTGAGTGAAGTGGAATAGAATGTCAATGATTTAGTGAAGTTGGATTGTGTTCAAGCTGTTGAGTGCTCTGCAACTCTATGGTGTTCATTGTGGTATATTGGTATCTTCGAGCTGGAACCTGGAAGTAGGGATGGAGGGAGAAGGTAGCAAGGGGTAGCAATTGCACCCCATTTTTCTTGTTTTGAAGAATGGTAAAATAAGGTAGAAACCCATTTTTCTTGTTTCAAAGAATGGTAAAATAAGGTAGAAAAATGGTAACAAAAAAAGGTAGAAAATTGTCAGAATGTAGTAGAAAAGCACCCCAGATTTCCAATCTTAGATCGGCTGCTTCTTAGAAGTCTAGGCAAGCATAAGAAATCGTGGGCCATTTGGTTTGCAAGCTGATTTGGATAGGAGTCAAGGATGAGGTCCACAAAGTAGGGGGCTAAGACTTGATTCCTCATACTTTGTGTTTGGTTGACTTTAGTTTGAATTTTGATTCAGTTGAGGACAAAAAAGGAATGATGTGGTAAATGTTTTAGTCTGGGACATGAATGGACATCTTTCCCTGTGGTGATATTCTTGGAACAGTAATCTTTATGTGTTAAGAGAACGTTAGGCTTACTTTAGATATTTTGTGGTACCTTATGGTGATGAATGCTGATATACAATTGACAATTTATTGGGAAGTGAAACTTATTTCCAAGCACATATTCTGTTTTCTGAACATTTACAGCGTAGTTGGTTGTTTTGGTTGACTTATGGATGCGATAATTTGGGAAAGTTGGATTGGGTTTATGTTGTTGAGTGCTCACTCCTTGGTGTTCATTTTGATGAATTGGTGTCTTGGAGCTGGAAGTATGGCCGTATGGGTAAGCATAAAAGATTTGAGGGGGCGTTCAATTTGCAAGGTAATTTTTGGTAGATGGTCAAGAAGGTATGGGGTCACGATCTGAATCCTCATATTGTGTGTTTGATTCAATTTAGGATAGGCTATAGAGCGGCATGGAAAAGAAATCCAAGGGAATTCCTATCTGGACTTGATACCTTGGCTCGTGGTATGTGGTTCTTGAGTTAAAAGATCAAATCAAACAAGGGAGTGAAATTATGGGATTTTATATGAATATGTTTTGCCTAAAAACATTCCCGGGAGTTCTTGTGGGTTGTATTTTGATAAAAGCAGAATACTTTCTATGTATGTTGCTTCATATAATTAGAAAGACATTATTGATACAGGATCATAATTTGTTTTTTTTTTTTTCATTTGATATGTCTGAAAATGATGTTCTGTGCTATAGGTGGTGCATCTGAATAAAAGAAAGTGGATTGAAGAGACGACCTATCCTCGCTTCACTATGATTGGCCAGAGCCTTGGTTCAGTCTACCTCTCTTGGGAAGCTTTATGCAAGTTTACACCTTCATATTATTTTGACACCAGTGGTTATGCGTTTACATACCCACTTGCTCGAATTTTTGGCTGCAAAGTTATCTCCTACACTCATTATCCAACCATCAGCTCAGATATGGTTTCCCGCGTTCGTGATCGAAGTTCCATGTACAACAATGATGCCTTCGTTGCTCAAAGGTTTGTGTACTCTTAGCGCCGACTCTTTCATATTTACACTTGATTCCGATAAAGAATGAGGGAAGGAAATGGGTATTTTAGATCCTCACAACTGCACAAATTTAGGAATCTGCAGTCTAAGCTGGCTTGCTTCAGAAAGACTGCTTATTAGGGAATACATAAGTTGGTCACTGGCTGTGTTGCAATGTTGTTCCCGTGTTAGTTCTGGGTCTCTGTACTGATCTTGTACTTGCTTTAGTAATGTGGACATGTTATCATCTTTCTCTTCAAATGAACCTCTAGTTGTTGATGCATTGGCAGTGTTTGGCTATCACGGTGCAAGGTGATATATTACTCAATCTTTACTTGGATGTATGGCCTTGTTGGCTCTTGTGCTCATTTAGTCATGGTGAACTCATCCTGGACGCAATCACATATTGTGAAGCTTTGGAGAATTCCTGAACGTACTAGGAGAGTCTATCCACCCTGTGATACTTCAGGACTGCAGGTTTGTTATATGTCTTCCTGTGATTGTATGTTTTTACCTCACCAGTAGATGCTGTCTGTGACTCTGCTACTATTTTCACTATGTTTTAAAGTATAACAATTCTTCACCTTAGGGAAGATGATGTTCTGACAAACTAATTTATCATTATTGTTTACTTATCTTGCTTTCATATCTTTCTCATTAGTTATCTTTGGCCCGAACAGGTTCTGCCTTTGGAAAGACCCATGAACACTCCAGCCATAATTTCGGTGGCTCAATTTCGTCCTGAGAAGGTGGGCATTTGTATGTAATGTTCTAAAAACAAGGTATTGTTGCTTTGATGGTGGTTCTCAGGCCTCTGATGCCCACTGTGACTCCTGTTAATTTTAGTCCTGTACTTGTCTCAGGCACATCCTCTCCAGCTTCAGGCATTTGCAAAAGTCATTAGCAAGTTAGATATTGGGATGCCTAAGCCTAAGCTCCAGTTTGTTGGTAGTTGTCGCAATAAGGCGGATGAGGATAGGCTCCAGAAGTTAAAAGACTTGGCTGTTGAGCTGAAGGTAGAAAATGATGTAGAATTCCACAAAAATATCCTGTACAGGTATGCTATGTACCCTTCATCTTTAGGTTCTAAATTCCGAGATTCTGTAGTTTGTATTGGCCTTCTCGTACCGACAGTGAGGACATCACTGTCAGCCTGTCAGGACATGGAGTATTTTTCTGTTTTTATCTGGTCATGACATCTCTAAAAGATAAAGAGTAAACTAATTGACTGACTAAATGTGAAGGGACTTGGTCAAACTTTTGGGAGCCGCTGTTGCTGGGATTCATTCCATGACAGATGAACATTTTGGCATAAGTGTTGTAGAATTTATGGCCGCGGGTGCTGTTCCCATTGGTAAGCACTGAGATCCCACTGACTGTCGTCGTACCTGAGAAAGAAACATCTAATGTATAATCGCTTTTTTTGGACTCAGCCCACAATTCAGCCGGTCCGAAGATGGACATTGTGTTGGAAGAAGATGGACAGAAGACAGGGTTTCTTGCACAAAGTGTGGACGAGTATGCAGACGCTGTCCTTGAAGTATTGAGGATGCCAGAAACTGATAGACTGAAGATGGCTGGTGCTGCAAGGAAAAGAGCAGGCAGGTTCTCAGAGCAGAAGTTCTATGAGGATTGTAAAGCCTCAATACGACCAATTTTATCGATGAAGACATCGTAATTTGAGGTTACCTTTCCGTCTGATGGATTCTCAGATTACAGATACAGCTAGAGGAGGAAATGCCTGTGTAGTTTGTTGACTGTTCGCCCTAATCTTAATGCTGGTGGGTTATGTACACATCTTTTTTGAAGCTCTATAGGAGGCAAACGTATTGTAACAGTAACCTGGGTCCAAAATTAACACTTTTGTACTTAATGCCAGCCGCAGAGCTGGTTTTTACTATAATCTAGCAGTAAACTTTTCACCAAACTACATGGATCCAGTATCTACCAGACTACCAGCTACCGCAGTCTCTTTCATACACATTCTTGCACTATAAGCGAAGTAACTGGATTGGAAAAAATGACTACTGTAAATGGCATAAAGTCCTTCGTATATCACCTGAGGTCTTCACGAAGGGAAGTGATCTTTTCAGTCCTTGAGTGAGACATACAGTTTATCAACAATGTAAATCTTGTGTTTCTTACAATTCTATAAAGCGGGAGTACAAATGTACAATGGGCATTTCATTGTGAGGGGGAGTTAGGACTAAGGACTTAGAAGCGGACTTACTGGAAGATTGTATAAGAACAACCCACCAAGAAAGAAAATTGAAAAGATAGGATATGAAATTGAATAAATGACTTTAACGAGACCTCGTATCGAAATTCTTTATAATGCTCTAACCATGAAACTAGAAGGATTTTGACGTGCAAGACATTTGCTCTAACCACTCAAGTTTCAGTTAATTCACAATATTTATCCATAACGATGAAGAATATCTTACTTAAAATAGACTCAATGACAAGATTAAGTTAAAATGATCATTTTTATCAAACACATTATAAAATATCCATTAAACCAAAAAGTTAATCACATTAAAACATTCTATTCTTAGCTATAATTTTAACAATTCAGAATTAAAGGAAAGTAGTACAAAAGTGAAAGAAACAAAGTGTAGATAAAGAAAAGAGAAAAAGGGTAGAAAAAGCGTAATAGTCACAACTCACACGCCAACACGCGCAATAAAAGTCGAGTAAAGCATAAACAGTATAGAAAATCTATCGGGAGTTGAGAGCAGTTTGGTGCCACAAACGCAAGCTTCAGTGTCTCGCAAACTAGCTCAAGCTGAAGCTCATATGTTTCAACTTCGGACCCAACTCATAAATCATGGCGGTTTCTCTAAACTCCGTCGTACCATTTAACTCTGTAAGTCTTCTTCTCGTCTATCTACAATTATTCACTCCTCTGTCTTTTCTGCTTTCTTTCTCATTAACTTTATCACTTGATCATAACCAAGAATGCACTGTTGCCTTCTTCTGTTTGTTTTGTGTTAGCTATCTTGAGCTTGGTGTTGTACTATGATGATTAGCCAAAAAAACCCAAGTTCATTATTTAAGTGGTTAGTACTAAGTTGCTGAGAAGTTGGATAACTTTTGAAATGGCACCATAGATTATGGCCATGTTTGGCAAACAGCAGGTAGCGGGTTTGATTAGCGTATAGAGGTTATATTAACGGGTTTGACCAAGTAATTTTATTAGCTGCTTGTCTAAAGTCGTTTACTAAATAGTTAGCGGATAGATGATAGTAGTCACATGTTTGCATATGTCTCCTATAGCTTTGTGTTATATTACATATAACTAGTGGATCAAGATTGTGAGAGAATTTGGAAGTATCACTAGTCCTTCTCGGCTTCCTCTTTATTTGAAAGTAGTATGTCTAGTATGGTGTAGTCTTATACTCTTATTAGTTCTATCTAGACTGATCAATGATTGAGCATAAGCACGGCAAGGTGTCTAGAATTTAATACTTCTGCCAAGACTATTGAACCTGATCATAGAGAAGTGCTAATTTTAATATGTTGAAGTTTGGTGGAATTCTTTATGCTTGTCACTACTCACTTGCTTATTTTTGTTGATTTGTGTGCTTTGTATATGCATCATCTCTCAATGATCATCGCTGGCTGCATGATTTTGCATTTGTATCAAGTATCAACACTTTTGTGATAAATATAGGTTCACTAAAGTCTTTCTGGGGGCAGAGCGGACCCAATGAGTTGCCTCTAATGTTTAAAATTTGGTAGAAAAAGGTAGAAAAATGGTGGAAAAAGGTAAAAAAAAAAAAAAAGGTAGAAAAGAATAGAAAATGGTAGAAAATATAGGCTACCCTCAACATAGGCTACCGCCTAACCCCATTTTAATTTCTTGGATCCGCCCATTTTCTATTTCTAGACTAGAAGAACGAGTAGAGCCATGATGAAATTTTGATCTTGAATCATGTAGTTTTTGGGTCGGATGGTCGTGGAGTATATCAACTAGTATTATCAAGTCTGTTGACATATCCATTCATTAAGAGGCTCTTACCTCTGAGCCTGAGTAGGCTAGTAATCATTGAACATAAAAACTTATTGGTTGCTGTTAGGATGAGATATTTCTGAAAATTTGAGAGTTCTAATACATAAAGCAGAATAATAATTCACTCTTGTTTAATGCTCTGGCTTAAGAAGATTTGGCTGGCCCTCTGTGAACTGTTACAATACCAAGATTTCATACTCCTCTACCTTATCCGCTTCAAGATTCATCTTGAAGGTGTTCCATGAATGTATGCTGAGCAACACAGTACACTTCTTCAGGTCCTCCTGAAATCATACTTTACACATCAATAAGTGCACCTGAACGCCCTACTTTTTCGCTGTTGATTATGTTCATTTCTGTTCCGCTGTTGTTGGATTCAATTTATATACATAAGATTGTTCTAGATTTCTTCTGTACTCCCTGCAAAATACATCCTTCTTAGGCTTGCTGTTCCTTTTTCTATTTCAGGATGGATGTCCTGAGAAAGTCTCCAGTTCTCTACTATGGCGACATTTATTCTTAGATTTTAGTATTGGTCACATTGTCAACTATTAGTCGTACTCAGGAGGTTGCCCCTCTGTCCTTAGGACAATACACATCATGTTACTACCCTGCCTTTAGCTAAAATCGAATGAATTCTGTTATATGACATTGCGGTTTAAAATTTAATCTGGCTTTTTACATGTCAAGTTGGTTCAACACTTCAACTAAGAAATAGTTAATTTTTTGCTATTTGCACAGAGGAACTGATGACTTTCAGAGCTCCCAGCAAGCCACTGTTCCATATTTCTTCTTATAGGAGTCATTTTTTCGGTGGTTATGTAAGTCATAAAAGTTCAGTGAAAGTCATAAAAAAAACTCTAGGAAAATTCTGTAGTATAGAAGTTATCAATTAGCTAGAGGGTATTACTCCCATTGTTTTGTTCAGTTACATCTACGCAATATGCTTTCTAAAGCGTAGCTAGCTGAGACCTGGTCAGAATACACTCTTTAATGGGAATTGAGATGTTGGTAATCGGGGAATGCTGAATTGCTGCATTCTCTGAATACGTCACATTATATATGGTTCTGATTTGCAAATCTTATATTTAGGGGACAATTATATACATGTGTGATGATGAATAAAGAATACCTCTTGCATGATTATGAAAGAAGAATACCTGATGCATGTACAGTATCAACTATCAAGGATAATAATGCTCCATATCAATATGTAATGAGTGGAGTTCAAGATGAAATCTGGTTTGTAGAGTTCTATATGTGTGATATCGTTGTGCACATCTTTGCTAAAGAGTGTTTCCTATGATCATTTCTCATACCCGTATCTTCATCAAAGATGCAGGTGTCCAAATCCTGCATGGGATCATTGACTGCCTATGTTCCATCTGGTCCAGTGTTCATTAAATCAAGGAGAAACATGAAGTCTCACAGAAATCAGTCATACCTTTTGGTTGCAAATAGTGATCGTGTAATCACAGACCGTGGTGAGAATTCAAATGGAGAATCAATTACATCTTCAGAAAGAAGTATTGTCAATGACCCAAAACTACCAACTTCATCTTCGGAGGCTTCTGTTGGATCCAGTGCCACAGGTCAGCGGGAAAACAATATATCTTCCTCTGCTGATGCACAGTCGATACAGAAAAAGGTGCCATTAACTGCACGAGAGAGATTAAGGGCAGCCAGGGTTCTCAGCCGTTACTCAGAGTCCAAGCCTGTGAAAAAATCAGAAATAGGGCGGAGTGTATTGGATGCTTTGAGAGAGAGTGAGAAGGGTAAAAAGGGTCTCCCACAAGCTCCTACTAACATTTTTGACGACAGCCAGCGGGGAATGCCAAAGGCAGGCCTAACATTTGACTTCCCTGGAGGTTTTGATCTGTTTGTCATCGTCCTTTCTTTTGTCCTCATCAGCACGATCATGTTTGCAACAACTTTCTTTGTTTGGAAAGTTGGAGCTATCCATTTTAATGACAATTGATATGCTATAAGATTCATATTTGTCATTGTTTCTTCACCATTTTCATAGTTATTGCACAGTTGTCACTATCCAATTTCGGTTCTGTACTAGTGAATGTACTCCTACATGACTACATGTATAGTATCTTTAGAGTGCTACGTTTTGTTTCCTTTCTTATCTGAGTTGTTCTGCAGCTTCATGCATATGATTCTGCAATGCTTTAACCACTGAATAGAAATTTAGCATCACAGAGATTGTTGATAGACCATTTAAGCTGTCTGCTTGCAAGAAAGTCCTGATCAGATTTGTTAAAACAAGGCACAAATGATATATTGTCTTAAGGAATTGTATTAGCACATTCAGAAGCCTGTTCCCCTTTCAATACTGATAATTGTTACCGATTATTGCATTTCTTAATAGCGTCCATTGTGAAAAAGGAGAAAGAATAAGTTTCATTATAGCAGCTCAACTAGAGTAGTTACACTATTGTCATCAATTAGTTCTCCCAGCTGTAGCATTTCGGTCACTATTAGTCTCTGACTACGATTTCTCATCTACTATTAGTAAGAAAGAAAGAGCACAAAAGCCAATCATTTTATATCACATGTTGTAAATGGTGAGCAAAGTGAATTTATATATCAAGGTCATGATTCGCTGACAATGTCGGGCGTACGAAGTTGCTGTTAATGAAGAAAATGAAATGACAAGTTGAAGAAAATTGGCTAAGCAAGCTACTGTAGGGAGATGACTAAAGGGTAAGAGAGCAATCAATTTCAGCCATTGAATTTCCTCTTATCATTGAGTTTGCTACAGTGAATCCTATTTACGGGTCCCATTGAGACGAAATGACTATACATATGAGGACTTGAACGTCCATATGTTATTGACATTCTGGTATATGATTCCAGAAGGTAACCTAGACAGCTCAAAACTTCACAAACGACTTAGTTTGGCTTTTAAATCAAGGTACTTCAAAAGGAGAGTAGAATTGCTAATTTTGTCTTGATTTGTATACGTCTAATAAGATCCTCGGAAAGTGCTGGAAGAGACCGTCTACTTTTATGATAAAAATAGACGGAGTCATGTTGACCCAACAAAGGCATATAGATCTCTCATTTGACTTGGGTTTGTAGATAGCTTGCGGTAACTTAACTTACAAGAGCTCATCTATTTTTATCATAAGAATAGACGATAAGAAATTGTGTAAGATCCCTGTATGTGACTTTCTAAAAGTCGGGGTTTGACACACTGGTTTCACTCTCATCTTTCAACCATTAGCTACAGGGTTTGATTCTTATGTGTGCTTCTGCTAGACCTTAGAATAATGATATGTATTTTGCTTTCTATTTTCCAAATGTAATTTTTATCAATGTTATTTCTACTAGACCTTAAAATAACATATCGATATGTGTTCTACTTTCAAAAAGTCGGAGTCTGGCACACTGCTTTCTATTCTTATGTGCGCTTCTAATCTCATATGTATCTTGCTTATGGACATGCCTAAATTATTAGGACCCCAACTGCTACGAAAATGTCTTTACAAGTTCATTGCTCGTTTTTCTTGGAATTCTTTCTTACAATCATCGTGGTGGGACATGATTACGGTTTCTCCAAACCAACACGGAAATATTGAGCCAATATGTAGAAACTTGTCTATCACAATGGAGCACATAAGAGTCTGAAATATAGGTCTAAACTTCAATATTGCCCATTTAAATTCTACTCCGTATATGACTACACACTGCTCATTTTTCCCCGCCGACCAAACTCAGGTACATAGGTAAGCTTAGCAAGTTGGCACATAAAAGACAAAACATGACATAGGATACGTAACCAATCAAAGTAACACTATATCTTTGATGAACATATGAAATCTAGTAGATAAGTAAGCATAAATATGTGGGCTCATTTTTGCTTTTAACTCAGTGGAGTGAAATGTGACTCCATTGTTCCTATTCACACTTGAATGTTGGACATTACTTGTCTTTTTGAGTTTTGATACGATGATAATCATAGTTATAGTGCGCTTCAGATGATGATGATGGTTTTATAGCTTCTTAGATTATCAGTGACAAAGTTTTGGCCCTATTCCTATGGTATGGAGTTTAGTTTATCGGGATCATACAATTTAATTAGTGTTTTTTAATTTAAAAAAAAAAGACCTTCTTAAGGATTATAAATCAATCAAAAGTAACGAGACTAACATTATACTCTAATACAACTCGGCACTAAAACGTACTCAATCTAACTATTCACATAACTAGAGACTCATAAACCATGATATATTATTGAGTAGAAAAACTAGTAATATAACATATGATGGATTATGCAAAAGTCCATGTTTTTATAACTTTTTGAGAACACATAAATATCAAAAATCTCCTATTTTTGTATGCAATGATGAGGTAACATATACTGATCAATCCTAGAAAGATCTTCATTGGACTACTACTCCAGGGTAAGTAGTTATTTTAGGTATAGCCAGACATGGCCCCCAATCACTGTCAAGGAATCAGGATCACACATTGGCAAAGTCTAAGAACAGTGTATTGGTACAACGAACAGAACTTCTGAGTAGATAAGTACTGATCAGTAGAAATCATCAAATCATAAAAACAGGTTATATAATGCAGTAGGCCATCCACTCATCTAAGTATATGCTTATCTTTCATTCTAGCAAAGTTTTGGGAATGGCTAAAAATAGCTTCTGCTGTCCTAGTTTTCTTGAAGAGAGAAATATTATTCATCAATGTCAGACTACTACAAGCACCATGCAATTCCAAGAATTGCCTGCAAATTCCTTCCAATATGAGGGATACCCTTCATGGTCATCTGCAGAAGATAGAGCTGCTAGTCCTTCCCACAGCCACAGGCAAGCTGAGAAGCGGCGCAGGGACAGGATAAATTCCCAGCTAGCAAGGCTTAGGAAGCTGGTTCCCATGTCTGAAAAGGTAACTAATAATCCGTTTTTACTTCTTGGTGCGTGTTGAATATGATTAGTTTACAATACAGATTCTTTTGTACATTTTATAAATATTTTGTATGTAGCTAAACCTTGATGACTTGTTAGCATTCTGTTAACAAGCATATTTAGCTATGTGCTAGAGCCTAGAAGATAATTTTTGTGGCATTGGTTTAGAGCCTGCACAAATTCCAATCAACCAAAATCATCAATTCTTCCTATTCGCTCATTTCAGTCAAATATAATTTCTGCCTGATTACCTTCTTCAGGTGTTCTGCAATTATGTACATGCACCGCTATCATGCTTAGTAGACTTGAAAGCTGAATGGATTGTGTATTAGATAGCTGTTTCATTGAACAGACTCAGAATAGTTGAGTTGCCTGTTTTCACTGCTAAATTGTACAAGTAGTATCATTTTGGTGCTTTAGGCCTACTATTTGCACTCATTATAAAGCACAAGTGAAACATCCACATTACAATTATATTATGCAGATGGACAAGGCAGCTCTTCTAGAAAGAGTAGTCGATGAAGTTAAAGACTTGAAGAAGAACGCAACAGAAATCAGTAAATTCCTCACAATCCCAACAGAGACGGACGATATTACTATCGAATGCCATACCAATATTCAAGAAGGATTTCCAGTTTCTCATATGCAAGACAACAAGAGCATAATGTTGTACAAGGCCACAGTTTGCTGCGAAGATAGGCCGGACCTCATTGCCGAGCTCATCCGAGCACTGAAAGGCCTCAACTTGAACACCGTTGGAGCCGACTTTGCCTGCTTAGGGGGAAGAATGAAATGTATCCTAATACTTTACTACAAAGTTAATGGTGATGGTGAAAACCAAGGAGTTTGTAACATTAGTGCTATCAAGCAGTCGCTTATGGCTGTTTTAAGTAGAGTAGTGTCATGGTCCGCAAGTAGTACTTCCAACTTCCGTGTTACTAGCAAGAGGCAACGTTTCTTTTTTTCCTCTTAGCTTTATATCTCACTTCTATATCCTTTTACACCACAATTCTGAAATTGAATAAATAATCATGTCTTCCAAGTCCAACTCTCGTTGGATTACTCTTTGTACGAAACACAGAAGTTGCACTTCACAAGTACACTCGTCTTTCACTTAAGTAAATCTGTAACTTGTATAATGAATTAATGGTTAAATCGATGCCTTTAAACTAAATATGTAACTTGAATAATGAATTAATGAATAACTGCATAATGATCGATATTTTCATCTTTGAAGTTGTGGATGAATTGTGGATGAGTTGTGTTGTGCCGAATGCTACAAGTGATGATAAATGCTAATTGTTGCTGTTATAATATTGTCATACAAAATACATAAACAAAAAAATCATCAGACCAAAATGGCTATATAGTATCAGTTAAGACTCTTGCGACTTGTTTGGTGCAAAATCTAAAATGAGAGAAATGAGCTATGAATGGTAGTGTCGTTGTGTTCTGTCCACAGCGAGGGATAACATTGGCTACCTGAAATTTTTAAATTTTGGTAGAAAAAGGTAGAAAAGAGGAGAAAATGGAAGAAAAAATGGGCTACCCTTTGCAAAAGCTACCCCATCTAAAATTCTTTAATCCGTCCCTAACTGTCCAATGCGACTATATGATCATGGTGAAGCAGTGAAGTACTGAAGTACTGAAGTACTGAAGGTCTAATATATTTTATGTGCTTGTACCAGAATTGGCCGTTTATATTTACGTATTAAGACGAATTTAGAACCCTATTCAAAGATCTACACATAAAGCGAGTCAAAAAGACCGTTCAAAGTTTACTTAACAAAGATTGATGGAATTAAAGAGATACATGTGTAAATGAATAAATGATGCATGGAGCCATGGATGTGGCAAAGGCATTAAAACGGTTGCAGTGGAATTAGGATGAAGTGTACCCGGTGTGCAAAATGAAGCAATACCTCCTACATGTTCACCCGTAGACACACGGTTACTATGACTTGTTTACTCTGTACCTACCTTGACCTTTGGTGATCCCTCTTTCACCTTCATTGGTCGTTACAACTGACATATACCCACCAGAAAACCTGGCCTTGCCGTATTGCGTTACATCACCTACCTTTATTTATTTCATTTTTGCTTGTTATTATTCCCCAAAAAAAAGTGTCTTTGTTTGTTTCATTGGAAGAAAAAAACTATTAAAACTATCATATGTTGGTCCTCTTGTTTTCCTTGTTCTTCTACTGGAAATTGCTTCATATGTTGGGCTTTTCCTTACTATATGGAATTAATGGTAATACACCCCAAACGTAACCGTGTTTAACTATCATGTCATGTTTCTTCATAGTGACTTAATTTGGAGGAACTTGATCTTGCTCGATTATAAATTGCTCACTCCCCTTTATTTGACTTTGGAATACTATCATGTCATGTTTCTTGAAACTTGTGATTGGACTATAGCTATTTTTTAACAAATGATTTGTGTCCTATGAAAAAAAAATGATTATGAAGTTTTGATGTGTTCCAATCCATAACTTAGGTCCATGTCTACATCCCAATAATATAAGTACAGTATCAAATTGCATGTAAGCCAATGAACATGTGTTGTCAATTCTTGTAACAATAATAACTCCCATTTAGTGTAACTTAATTGTCACCCTCCTGTCACCTCATTCAACTTTCTTAAATTAAAAGAACAGTTTTAGTCAAACCTCCCATGGTCAGATCATCCTCTCTATTTTCCCTCTCAACAAATCCAATATCAGAACCTAATTATTCGATCTTATCCCAATTTTAAAAACATAACTGAAAATACCACTTTAATTTATCATTAATCAATATTGTCACAAAACAAAACAGAAAGAGAGAGAGAGACAAATAAGAGTTTCTAACTGCCACAGTTTCGGGAGTTTGGTGAAATCAGCCGTTGAATATAACGCATTTTATTAAGGAATTGATATATCATTTATTAATCTTAAAGCAAACCAACCCCAACAGATTGCCGTTATGAAAATAAAATTCAGTTATAGACGAAACCCCACACCAGCAGCGAGGCAGTTATAACTCCCTCCATCCACCACTCTCATCACCCCTTCATTTCTCGCATATATAACATACTCTTGTCTCACACAATTTCATCACAAATTTCCAATTACATACATATTGTCACATTCACGTAACAATTTTCATATACAATCCCATATTGTATAGTATTAATTTATCATCGTCGTAACACAACCCAATAACGGTCATGGTGCCGGAGAAAAACGGCCACGAAGACATGGCCTCGGATCGTGTGAAGGGGTCATGGAGCCCACTAGAGGATGCCACGTTGACAAAGTTAGTGGAACAACACGGGGCCCGAAACTGGACCGTGATCAGCGCGGGCATCCCGGGCCGGTCTGGCAAGTCATGTAGGCTCAGATGGTGTAACCAGCTGAGCCCAGACGTCCAGCACCGGCCCTTTAGCCCGGCTGAGGACGCTATGATTATCCAAGCCCATGCGATACACGGGAACAAATGGGCTACTATAGCCCGTTTGTTACCAGGGAGGACAGATAATGCCATAAAGAATCATTGGAATTCTACGTTACGTAGAAAGCGGGCCGGGGAGGCGGCCCAATTGTCGTCCGGGTCCAGCGAATGGAAACGGGCTCGTGTCGAGGTGGCCTCGTCCGAAGCAGACTCGGGTGCTAAGAAGGAGAGTTATTCGAGCGTGTCGCAAGAGCAGGAAGAGGATGGAGGGGTGCAAGCATCGGAAGGGGTCGAGACCGTGCTGACGTTGCTGCCACCTGGAGGGAATGTGGCCAATGTGGAGTGTACACGTGGAGAGGAGGGGGAGTCGGGTGTAGAGAATGATGGTGAGGAGAAATTGGATGAAGGGGTGACGCTGGTGAAATGTAGCGTGGGAAGAGAAGAGTCATGTTGGATGAATTTGATGCAGAGGATGATAGCTGAGGAGGTTAAGAATTACATTGATAGGCTTGTGATTAAGCCTTCCAATGGTGATGGGCACAACCATCAAGTTAAGAAGTGATTGAGTATTTTGTTCTTTAAGTTTTAGTTTTCTTATGCGTTTTTCCTACTTTAGATTTTTGAAGACATTGGTGTCTTTTATGAGGTGAAAAAAAAAGTAGAGAATTCCTGTTTCGGCAAAGCAAATGACTTGTTATAACTCATAGCAACAGAGAGCTCAGAGCGCGATGGTTTTTAGTACATAATGGTCACATAAACTGGAGATTTGCGAAATGAGTGCGTGCAAAAAGTACTTGTTATTACTTGTAGTGACAGAGAGCAATGATTCATCGAACTGAATGATCACATAAAGTGATTTGCCAAATAACTTTGTGCCAAACACTAAAAACACTGCTTGTATGTGAAAACTGAACGTGAATGAATTTATGTGACGAGCAAATGTAAAGCAAATTCCAGTACACTTTAATCTTCATATCTTGGGAAGTTTAGTACTACTGAAATACTGGATGAATTAGTGATTAGTACTGCCATGGGTGGATCTCCCTCGGAATAGTAAGAGTAGACTATCCTCAAATTTATAAAATTTGGTAGAAAAATGGTAGAAAAAATTAGACAATATATGTTACTCTTAGCATAATCTATCCCCATATAACAACAAGTCTCTCTACTGGTTCCCCCTCCCTTGTAATCTATCCCCATAATCTATTTAATTATTTATAGAGAAGCAAGTAATCCACTTGTATTATAACATGTGTGTAGTGGGTTGTTTCTACAACCTCCACTACCTTTATATGTAATACACTTAATTATATGTTACATCTTATGTAATAATTATATTAGTAATTTCTCACATTATCACAAATAATAACTATCTCTTAGTTGTTAATTAAATCTTACTTTATTATTAGAAACCACAGTAATTAATTTATTATTTATTATCGTATAACAAATAACTAAATTGGCCTCGTGGGTAAGCAAGGTCAACGAACTAGATAAGTGGCTTAATATACGACTCCTTTAAACAACTAGACTATATAAAGGGATAACTAGGAGCTAACGCTTTTAAAATGACACAGAAAATAGTGTGGTGTTACATAGGGTCTGACTGGCATTGACCCGACCCACTTTTTTATAAAGAAAATTGTGGTCTATTTTGTCACAGTATATAAAAGTCGCTCACTGATCGTTAGTCAGAAATATTAGAACAACAGCAGTCAAAATACTGAACTTTATTGCGACACACTTAATCACAATGTATAATGTGAATTGAGCATTGTTACAAACATTCCTCACTAATGTAAACTGCAGTTCACAAATAGACAATACTGCATAACACTTATCCTACATTCCTAGCCATCAACAATCACGAATCTAAGTAATCAACAAAACTCTGAAATCTACTAGTATTTATACCAAAACAAAATGTACAATCCTCAAAAGAACACACGATCATATATATGATGTCTAACATGCCTATATGCTACAGCTGTGAAATCACTCTTGAGAACCTCATCTACTTCCCTACAAAACAAAACCAACACCATATTAAATTAATAAACAGACCCAAGACCATATTAAATACGAGTAGTTTTCAAAAGCAATTAATAATCATACCAGCAGAGGAAGAGGGTGGTATGTTCTTGCCTACCTTATGTAGATGGCCGGCTTCACAGACATCGCACCCAGTCCCGGCCCTGGTGCAGGGCGAGACTGGGCGGCCGCCCTAGGCCCACGGCTAAGCAGGGCCCAATCCTTGCTCATATTGTTGTTAGGTGATTCAAATAAAAAAAAAAGGTTTTAAAATGGAAACAAGAGAATTAAGGAGGAAGGTTTGTATGTTACTGTTTTACAACAAATGCTCCAATCTCACGCATATTCCCTAGACTAAGGCAAATCATTAATGACTTTTTTAATGTTTCCCAGATTTCAATCCTTTCACATTTTACAAGATATTGTTACTTTGTGGTATATGCTGACTAAAACTTTACTTAACATACAGAATGACCCTGATAAAC
>CAAKMY010048038.1:0-10827 GCA_901111285.1 Corrigiola litoralis | reverse complement strand
ATATCTTATATATTATTTCATAAAAGAATTCTATATATCACAGAAATATTCGAAAAAATAGATGAATTAAAATATTAAAAAAAATAATATTAAATTAGATAAATTTCGGATAAACTAATTTTGTATATGGCTTAACCAAGATAGAAGCCATGTGGAAAAGTAGGCACATCTAGACAAAACAATGTGAAAATTTTGACGTAATCTTGGTTGAGTCTAGTTTTCCACATGATCAGGGCAGAATTTTCGCATCATTTAAGATAAGAGAGGGTAATTTTGAAAAAGTTACGGCGATTAAGATCGATTATTAACGGTCCTCACTAACAATAACATCCTTAATTACTATTATATCTACCTTACTACCTAGTGTATTTAAATCAACTAGTAAGTAGTTGTTCTAGTATAATGAGGTCTAAGGTTCGAGACCCTGAAAATAAAACAGCGTTAAAACTTAGAGGGAGAGTTTTACCGTCCTAATAATTTTTTTATTTTTTTTACTATCATATCATATCTCGTGATATAATGGCATATCTCGTGGTATAATGAGAAGTGAACACCGACTGAGTCACTATACTTTACTACACTTACATTTTGTACACACTGTATAATATTAGTCCCTTCATACGGCCATACTATCTTCTTTTTACTAGTGTTTTTCTCCTCTTTTCAATCAACTTTTCCCCTCACACATGTCCTTTCTTTTGCTCTCTTTTCCACTCCCACATTATTCCATCTCCCCAATGCTTCTATGCTCCAACACCCTTTTCACACACTCACTTCTTCCCCTCTTCCCAAACCACACCTTCCATTCCCACTTCACCTCATAAAATCATCCATTTTCTAACCATGTATCACATAATTTTGTACCTTACACTAACACTTGCTTTAAACCCTTTTGTGCATTCTCTAAATGAGGAGGGTTTAGCACTAATATCATTCAAGCAGTCCATAACTCAAGACCCAGAAGGGTCACTAAGCAACTGGAACACAAGCCATGAAACCCCATGTGCATGGAATGGTATAAGTTGCAATAAAGACTATAAAGTTGTGTCACTTAGCATACCAAAGAAGGACCTCCTTGGCTTCCTTCCTTCCTCTTTGGCCTCCCTTACTAACTTGCGCCATCTTAACTTGAGGAGTAACAGGTTTTATGGGTCATTGCCTTTTGGCCTTTTTCAGGTCCAGGGGCTTCAAAGTTTGGTTCTTTATGGAAATTCCTTATCTGGGTCATTGTCAAATGATGTTGGAAAGCTTAAATATTTGCAGAATTTGGATTTGTCGTATAATTTCTTTAATGGGTCTTTACCATCTTCTGTTCTTGAGTGTAGGAGGTTAAAGAGTCTTGTTTTGAGTCATAATAATTTTACTGGGAGTCTTCCAGCTCAGGTTGGGAAGAGTTTGGTTATTTTGGAGAAGTTGGATGTTTCTTATAATGAGTTTAGTGGGTTGATTCCTGGTGATTTGGGGAATTTGTCTAATTTGCAAGGGACTGCTGATTTTTCACATAATTTGTTTAGTGGTTCTATTCCAGCTAGCTTAGGTGACCTTCCTGAGAAGGTGTATATTGATCTAACTTATAATAATTTGAGTGGTCCAATTCCGCAAAATGGTGCTCTTATGAATAGAGGACCTACTGCTTTTATTGGCAATCCTGGCCTTTGTGGCCCGCCATTGAAGAACCCGTGTGCTTCGGATTCTTCGGCTGATGCACCGTCGTCGTCCTACCCTTATTTGCCGAGTGACCATGCACCAAATGGGGATGGTGGCAATGGTGGGAAGAGTAAGGGGAAAGGGCTTAGTAAGAGTGCTGTGATTGCTATTGTTGGTAGTGATGTGGTTGGGATTTGCCTCATTGGGTGGTTGTTGTCTTACTGTTATACAAGGGTTTGTCCTTGTAAGGGTAAGGATGACAAGGGAGGGAAGGAAGGGAGGGAGTGTTTTTGCTTCAGGAAAGACGAGTCCGAAACATTGTCGGAGAATGTTGAGCAGTATGATCTGGTGCCCTTGGATCCACAAGTGGCATTTGATCTGGATGAGCTTCTGAAGGCGTCGGCTTTCGTGCTAGGGAAGAGTGGGATTGGTATTGTGTACAAAGTAGTGCTTGAGGATGGACTCACCTTGGCTGTGAGGAGACTAGGAGAAGGGGGTTCGCAACGGTTTAAAGAATTCCAAACAGAAGTTGAAGCAATTGGGAAGCTTAGGCATCCGAATGTTGTCACTCTGAGAGCTTATTACTGGTCTGTTGATGAGAAATTGCTCATATATGATTTTGTACCCAATGGAAGCCTTGCCACTGCATTGCATGGTAACAATCATGAACCCTCTTTGTCAAGTTGCTAATTTGATTTCTGCTATTTTATCGATGAACATATTTCTGATATGTTTTATTAATTTCATAATTGCCGATTTATTGCTTGAAAAGAATGATATGCTTTATGTATAATATAACAGTCACTGAGTTACTTGTAGTTCATGAACATCTTCCTAAAACGTTGTCTTTCGGTTGTTATTGTTGATGATGTCTATAGGTAAGCCAGGCATGGTGTCATTTACGCCTCTATCATGGTCAATTCGGTTGAAAATTATGAGAGGCATTGCCAGGGGCTTGGTCTACTTGCATGAATTTAGCCCCAAAAAGTACGTTCATGGTGATTTAAACCCAAGCAACATACTGCTTGGACAGAGTATGGAACCTAAAATTGCAGATTTTGGCCTTGGACGCCTTGCCAATATCGCTGGGGCATCCCCTACTCTACAATCAAGTAGGATGACCTCTGAGAAGGCTCAACATAAGCAACAAAGCAGTGTACCATCAGAAGTTGGTAGTGTCTCGGTTGGAAATGCAGTGACATACTACCAAGCTCCTGAATCACTTAAAGCTGTGAAACCCTCACAAAAGTGGGATGTTTACTCATATGGGGTGATCTTGTTGGAGATGATTAGTGGGAGGTCTGCATTAGTTGAGGTGGGCACCTCAGAGGTGGACCTTGTTCAATGGATTCAACAATGCATTGAAGATAAGAAGCCTTTAGTTGACGTTTTAGATCCATTTTTGGCTCAGGAGGCTGATAAGGAGGATGAGGTAATTGCTATCCTGAAAATTGCAATGGCTTGTGTGCATAATAGCCCCGAAAAGCGGCCAACGATGAGGCACATCTCCGATACTCTGGATCGATTATCTGAGTCGAGTCCTTAAAATGTTTTAAGCTTCTCAATGGAGTGTGGTTATCCTGAAACTTGGTTGTTTGGCTGCATTTCACCGGTTGTTTTCACCTCTGTGAAAGATGAGTTGGCTTGGGTTATCATCACTGCCAAAAGAAACTTTTGCCCGTGAACTTTGCGATTGTGACATTGCTCTCTTTTGTGCTACAAAGGACTAGGGGGTGAAGGCTAGTCAGCTGCAATAATCTGTGCTCTTTTGATGGACTTGAGTGTTTGTTTGTGTCTTACTCTAGATGATTCAAGTATATAATGCCAAACGTTGTCTCATTCATCTTTGTATTGCAGCTGAAGCTTTTGTCCCATTGTTCTTTACCAATGAAATGGAAGGCAATTGTTCTCTTGTAGCTTGTTTCCTTAATTAATTTATTCTAGCATCTACCTCAGTACAGAAAGAGATTGATTTCTTATCCATAGATTCCCATCCATAATACTAGATTCTACACCCTTTCTAGCTCCTGGTAGCATTGTCTTGACCTGCCTACTAAGTGATTCTCTAGGGGTAGGCTACTGAAGTAGAAACAATAAACTAAACTCCACTAACCTCTTGTAAAAAATCACTATTTCAAAACTAAACTAAACCCCATACATTGGTTGAGAGATCACTGGTTCTTTAGACCATTACACGCTTATTCAAATCCAACAAAAGACTTGCGTTGAAAATTGTGGATTAGTGTACTGTCATAGAGAAGAAAATTATTATGTTAGTTTCGTCCTTTTATTTTTTTTTCTTAATAAAAGGATTCTTTTTTTTTTTAGAGAATAAAAGGATTCTTGTGTTAGGTTAGCATATTGCCTTTCGTCAACTTATACTTGCCTAATTCTGGCCGAAACATCTTTATTCTACAGAAGATTAACCAGTTTCTGAGAGACATACTGACCCCCTTATTTTAGTCGTTCATATTTGCTGGCCAGCATTCACTACAAATCAGATCACATAGGATTCACGACCAAGGAGCGTAATAGAGAAATTAATAGTACATTTGTTTCTTTTGCCTTCTCTTTTATACTCCTATTCTTTTTCCCTCACGTTGAAAGATTATTGAGATAATAACTCCAATATTGTAGGCCAGTATTCAATATGACTTGAACTCCGCCAATCAAGCCTGCCCAAAAGTGAAAATCTAAGCGACAGTTTTAAGTTTTTGACTTCTAGAGGTTTGCCAAAATTGCATGGTTTGTCATGTTGGTCAAGTAAACATATAGAAATGTATGATGTGCGTGACAGTTTTTCTGCTTTACATACAGGACATAATAATTCTAGCCCATGCTAAAGTTTGCATTATCACCATCGAACAAATTGTTTGGGACGTACGGATTGTGCAATTTAGCGAAAATTACTCAAGTATAAGTTTGCCATCTAACCTCCAGCTTGTATTTTCTCCAAATGTCAATTTGACTATGTTGTATACTTGGCGTATGATAATATTGTGTTTAAGGTGCATGTTGGGCTGAGCTCGTTATTGTCTGCTGCAAGTGGTCATTCCATTTTACATGGTCAGTTTGCTGGCCACAAGAGGTGGCTAAAACATTAACTGTATTACACAAAAGCAGTTAAATTCCGGAAAGATTCAACCGGGATTATCATTGTGAACATTATGAGAGAAAATTGTTACAATTACAGGGAAACAAAATACATAACTGTAGGGTTATCGATAACAAGTTGTATGATTATCCGCTTCTTGCTGTTGCTAACTTATTTCAAGTTCTATTGTCACGTATAACTTTGTTGCTTATCAGCTGATTGGAAGTACCTCACCTAGGCAGAGTTGTTAAGAGAGTATAAGTTTGTTCTTTGGCACAATCCTAAGTCGCTTCACACAATCTACACATTCCCTGCATTTACAATCAGAATACGACGTTGAGAATCAAGCTTCAATGTAATTTAAGCCTGTAAGAATATCAGGACTTCAGGAAATCCCTGCCAAATAAATTTCACATGGAAATGGATAGATATGAATAATGATTTAGAGCTGTTAGCGAACACCTACTTCCATGGCACATCACCAGCATATCTCCAATTCTCCTCTCTATCCTTGTAAAACAGTATAAACTCCGAGTCTACTTGAAATAAGCGTAAACCAGAAGCTGAGAACCTACCTGAAATTAGAACACCGCATATACAGCATCATTACCTTAAATGTCGAATGCATTAACCAAATTCCAAAGCAGTGCATTCTAAAATTATATACATGAAAAATTGGGCAATACCAAACATGTCTTCTAGTTGAAGAGCGAGGCTTGAGTAGCCAGCATGATTGACAAGACAGATTTTCCTGCCCACAACTACGCCATCCATGTTAACCTTCACATACGAAAATTGCTCTTTACTTTGGACTCCCTCTGAATCTTCACCACAATCTTCCGGGTTCGTTCTTGAGCATCCTGTGTTTGGACTTTTGAGGTGTAGTTGATGGGGGTAAGGCCATTCCATGACATAATTGTATCCACCACCACCAGGAACTATGCCGGAAACCAAATGCAAATTCTGTCTATCTGCATTGTAATGCAGGGATTTACTTGCACATTTTGAAAACTAAAATTATAATAAACTGTAACTTGCATTTTTAAGTTACCATGCTCATATTATTATTAAGTCATACATCTACTCAAGACTACGATACGTCAGAAGCAGCCTCCCTGCAGGTGTCAAGCACTGGACTGCTAGTTAGGTTTGATCCGTCTAGCTAAGTGTTGGTAATTTGTTACCATTAACCTTGACTATGACAAATGTCTGCAAAGGTTGTGTGATTATATTTTTCAGAATTAAACTTATTTGTACCTCCAGGTTCTTCCCAACAACATTCTGCTAAAACGAAAATCATCTTGTGTTAATAATCGGTTTGCTCTGAAGTATGCAAGTTGCGTAATTTTGGGCGTTTAATACCACCAATTCATACAAGTGCATGAACTGTTTCGCAATAACGCAAATATAACTAAACCAAAACATGATGAAAGAGCATGCAGAGATGCCTAAGAGTGAATTGTAAAAGGTATTCTGCAAGTGCAGTGTTGTAAGAGATTTTTGTACTTTCTGCCCTATGATGGAATCAACCCCAAAGGATACGAAACTCCCAATTGTGCAAAATATACGAAAGCATTATGAATATGTTTCATATGATTCTATTACGCCTTAATAGAGAGTCATATATGGGTTAAATAGTAGAATTAGAAGCATACTCTGATCAACTCGGTGACGAGCTTGGGGGGGCAATGTTTTCAAGCTTAGTCCAAGATCTATACAGCCATCATCTTGCTTCACCTGATGATACATCGATTCAAGTGCGGAAGCATTGAAAAGGAAGCCCGCCATATTTGAGTCCATAGTTCTCTTTTGGATCAACAATCAAGTCCTAGACCAGCTTTGTCAGCGATAAATCGTTGAAGTTGATAATACTGTATATACAAAATATATAGATACCGCCAAAGAGGAAGTGAGAGTAGAAGTAAATGTGGGAACCTACCAAGCAGACACAAAAAACCCTGCTCCCACAACCTGTCTCAGTGTCACTGGAACTATTGCTTTTTTCTTCCCATCCTCTTCTAAGGCTAGCAACAGAGTACAGCCGAAAACATAAATAATCAGAGAACAAGTTATGGGGGAGGTTATCTTGGCAGAAATGGTTTAGATTTTGCAGCCCAAAACTGTTACAGAGGGAATCGTCCTTCTGCTGATTATTACTACCAAAAAGTGACAAGCAGCTTATGACCAAACCAGTAGACATCATAAATCTCTGAGGAATTTGTTCTTCTGTTTTGGCTGCTACTCCACTTGCATTATTATGATGGGCTAACTTTATTGCAGCATATGCCCATGACATCCTAAAGTTTTCTTGATATATTTTGCTCAACCTCCAGGGGACATATCTGCTGGGTGCTAAAGTTGAACACTTGGCGTTCTACTTCTTCAGGAGTTCTACCCACCATTGATTATAAAAAATAATTGTTCAGGATAATCTCTATGAATTTACATTAGCCTTGTACTTTGAACACCTATCATTCCAAGGTCTTATCTGATTACATCCATCTTTAAGCACATCCAAAAACCACAAAAATTGGATTTGGATGGCTGCTACTGCGGATCTATACAGATACTGATGGTATTTTATAGTCACTACAGGACAAGTAAAAACATGCTATGGTTCTGTGAGTTTGATTGAATACAATCATGGATCACCGTCAATTTTCAGAAGGAAAATTTTCGGAAAGATAGCCACCTTCCCCTCCCCAACACGCTGAAGAGACGAGTTTTGCAATCAGCTAGAGACCAATTCTGATGCCGTTCACATTCTTTCATAACAATATACAATCACCAACATGTCTGCCCAGGATCCTGCTCCACTTCACTTGGGAGAGCTAAAGTGACTGCCTGGATGCTCCAACGTCCAAAACATGCACACTGAATTACTTGATAATGAGCAAGCAAAATTGATAGAACAACACCAGTATTATTAACTATTCACCCCTAATTTAAACCCAAGCAACATCGAAACAGCCAATCAGGAATCGAACGTAAGCGAAAAGTCGCCATTCTCGAAGGTTCCGGGCTCACAGGTTTAAAATGCTCATAAATTCATAATGAGGCCACCTCGTGCTAAAGAGGTTCTAGATACTGTTGATATGTAATCTGGTGCTCGGTGGTCACTAGCATCAAGAAGTAAGGGCACACAGGTGAATGTATCAGAACAGTATGGTAATCTCTATTGTGGATCCATATTTAAGGCTGAACGTGAGTCATGAAGTTCACTGCTGACAATCGTTTGGCATTTCTTAAACATGACAACAGGACTATTCAATTATGGAGCCAAAACAAAAAAAAAAAATAAAAAATGTGGACGCTTGTTAATCGTTCATGCTTTCGTTAAAAGTCGAACACCTGCAGTGAGATTACAGTGAACGTCACAAACACCAATGTCTGTCTAGTGTGTAGAATAGAACGATATAAGACGTGGTATTTATATCAAAGGCAAGTGACTTAGAATGATGCACTTTAGACAGCAGAATATTTATTTCTCCAATTGTTGCGTGTTATTTGAGGCCCCACATGAAGTGAGGCCCTGTTCCGTCGCACTGCTTGCACACTTTAATAGACGGGCCTGCAAGTGACGGACACCTCTGATTCATGAAAGTTAAAACCATGCAAAATTTCCTCTCTTTCTCAACCCCCCTCGCTTTATAATTCCGTCCTCTGAGAAGCAGAAACGGTAAAATACTTGTACAATATTGTTTACTACCCCCTCGAGAGGCGACTCTATCAAGTCATTCGATGGAAGTCGTTCAATGGTTCAATACTTAGCCATTAACAAGGAGATAATTTGTTCAGAACTCAACTTTGAATGAGACTAAATATCCAGAAAGCTATAACGATATCTGACTACTACATTCCATATGTATATTACTTGTTGGCTTCTTGTTTTCAGCATCCTGCTTCATTTATAGCAAAAACTCATACCAAAACTGCACTAAGATTATGTTTCAATATATCAACACTTCCAAATAAAAAGTAAATGACATTTACAAAGATTCTAACCACGCTGGTAACAGAATGATACATGACTCACAGCAACATATCTTCAAACCCGCATGTAGCTTCTATAACCCAGTACAAAATTTAGTGACCAAGAAACAGCTTATACAATATACACTTCTGACCTATGGGCATGTGGATAGAAAGCTTGAGCAGATCAAATTCAGATAGTATCAGAAAGTGTCTTGCCTTAACCAGAAACTTGCGCCTTCGTTCTAACCAAGAGAGATCGGGCACGAATTTGACACAGCTTCTTAGCTCAAGAGAAAAAATGATAATCGAAGAAAATACAAAATTTTCCACTGTAAGAAACGGAAATCAGCTTCCAGCCATATTTTCTAATCATAAGAGCTGAGAAACTCCACTATACAAGGATATACTTCTTCTACAGCCTGCAGTAAGAGATATAAGCAATATTATTAAGAAGAAGAAAAAGAAGAGTCGAAGATGAAGTAGAAATCATCCCTTACCATTCTTCCTCCAACCAGATCATAGTGTGCATAATGTGGACCTCCAGCTTGTCCAAAAACTTTATATTTCACCAAGTGCTCAGGAAAAAGTTTAGCAGTTTCTGTTCCATGGAAAAAGACGGATTAAAATGACTACAAATAGATCATAAATAGATGCTTCATTGTACTTGTGTCTTAGTCTAAGTTGAGGCTCAAGTTGATAAACTAATACTAAATTTCGCAAATCACTCTTACAAAATTTGACCCATATAAGGCTAACATGTGATTTATGACAAACAAGTCATTGAAAATTTGTATATTAAATTTACTGAATCAACTTAAATTATATCACAGCTTGCCTTCTAAGCACCAAGTAGCATTTAAGTGTTTGGTTTAAATTTTCGAAATAAACGATAAAAAAAAGCTTTCTTTGATCCCATAAGTCAAAGTAAGACCGAAAAAGTCAATTGACACATTACAGACAAGGAACTTGATGGATGACTGAACCACTAGGGAGTAGAGACTTAAATAACTGAGTATGTCAGCATACACACCATAAACAGCTTCAGGAGGGCAAATGAGGTCCCGATCTCCTGCAAGAGCTAAGACGGGGACGTCACTTTTGTGCAAATGGTCCTTGTAAAAGAAAGTACCACTCCGATCACGCAATCCCCCTTCTTTAAAAGCTGTTGTTAGCTGCAACAATAGTTTCGCTGGTATTGTACCTGTAAGTTAACCACAAAGAAGGGTGTATTTAGCACCAAATTTAGTGATTCTTCAGAATTTGAAATACCCCACCCTGACCCAACATCAAAAAGAAATCTTAAGAACAGCCATGAGAAGAATAACATTTACGTAGTACATTACGACTTTGACACTCATTATAAGCGCTATAAACCGTTGCAAACTAAACGGGAATTCTAGAAAGCTAGAACAAAGGGAATCACTAACAATAACAACAACAATAACCCAATGCCTACAAATAGGCTCCTGCCCAAGTGGGGTGGGGTAGGGGGAGAGATAACAAAAAAGACGAGGCAAGAACTTAAATGAGACGGTCTCAGAAGGTCTATGAAAAGACCCATTTACTCTTCATTACAGTACCTGAAATGACCAAAGTACCCCTCTTTCCCAATCCCTAACTTCCCCTGCCCTCACTGCCATTTGACCACCGGCCGCCGCTGGCATGCACTATCCCACCGGATTGTCAACACAAATTCCGATTTCGGCCTTCCTTCAGTGGTACAATGTTTTGTTTGAGCAACATCTGTGTTTTTAATACGAACAAACACCACCTTCGACCTTTGTTTTCACTGTGAATGTTGCCGGAAATGCACTATGTGGGTCACCGTTAAATCCTTAGTAACAGATCAGACCCATATGACGGCCCAAACCGAAGGTATGAACAAAAAAAAAAAAAAAAGTGGGGTGACAAACCACGTTGCCACGGCGTCGCGTGGGGAGGTGGAGGGTAGGGGCGTCGTATTTTGGGTGGAGGAGGGGCGGAGGTGAGAGAAAACGTGAAGGGAGGGGGAGAAGAGAGACACGAAGGGAGGGGGCTGATGTACTGCTACATTAAGCGGTGGTGAGGGTGGTGGGGAGGGGGGGGGGGGGGGGGGAGGGGGGGGGGGGGGG
>CAAKMY010048031.1:0-13840 GCA_901111285.1 Corrigiola litoralis | reverse complement strand
CCCAGCCCCACCCTTGTAACCCCCATCAGTCAAAACCCCCAATCCATTCTCGAACGTGTTCCACCCCCTTTCCAGAGCATCGCCTATAAAAACCCCATCCCCAAAACCTACCCCCACTATGGAAACCCCCATCCTCTCTTCCTCCACTCTTCTCTCTCTCTCTCTCTTTCTTCATGAAATGTAGTGGGTTTTGGGGGTTGGGGTTGGGGTTGGGTGTGCATTCTAGGGTGGTTGATGGTGGTAATGATGTTTGGTACGGGGGTCGATGCAATTTCAATGGTGCAAGGTGGTGGTTGTGGTTGCTGGTGTTGATAGTAGTAGTCGTTGAAGGTGAGTGAGAGGGACGGGGGGTGGGGGTTAGGCTATGGAGGAGTAGGGGAGGATTATGTTAAATTAACTTTTAATTGTATATCTATTGGACTATCACATCATACACAAACATAAATTGGCTGAAACGCTAACGCCGATAGTAACATGACACCAAATGTGAAATATATTTAGATCTGAAGTCACCAAACATTGATAAGAAAAACCCTAGGGCATTAAATATAGATATCGCAAAACATGAGGGCACCGTTTGTCAAATATCCTTCCTTTTATTGCTATTAACATCATTCTCCTAGAAAAGTTCAAACAAGTGTTTGGAACTTAGTCAGGGTCATTGGGCATTCAGCAAAGAGGTGTTCTTAGCAAAAACGAGGCAGCATCACCATGTATGGTCGGAAAGAACTCAGCTTTTCAAGGAGCACCAAGTAGGTGTCAGATTCACCGAAAATGCATATTATTTCTTGTCGCTGACTTATGATCAAAATTATCATCATAGCATCTTCAATTGTAACCCCACTTCAGCATCATTTCCCAGTCTTCCTCCTGATATAATGTCGACGTCTTCTCATTTACTGTTTAAGCAGGACCTTGTTCTTCTGCTACACCATTACTACTTCATTCTTTTCTCAGACGGCAATAGCAACAGAATTGTTTTCTCATACCAGAGTTTTTGCTTCACTTGTCAGTCTTGCTCTGTTTGTCTCCTACATTTACGCTTTTGTTCATGTCTCATTGAGCATCATCTTCAAGTTTCGTATGTTGTTCATGGTTGAATTTTTACTAGATCATATATCTAGTAATAGACTAATAGAGAACTCCAAAATGTGCTTGCAATATTCCATCCTTAGCAGTCAAGTGTCTTTGGCACTTTCAAAATCTTTTAGACGTTAACCCAAGGTGAAGCTTCAAGTCGTAAGCCAAAAACTCAAAGGGTGAACACTTCCCAATATGTAGTACCCGTAAGAGATTATTTTAAAGGCAGCGAATAGAAGACACTGAGCAGAAGCAATCAATTACCTCTACTAGAAAGTAGTAAATGAGTTGCAGGTGTAGCCATGCAGGATTACAGGACAATTTGATGGTACAAGAACTCATGGGGTTGTAAAAGACCAATGAAAATAAAACAATAACGGGCTCATAAGGAGTAGCAATGGTGGTTTAGGGTGATCTGCTTGGGAGACGGATTGTTCTATGAACAACAGCAATTTTGTTAATTCTAATGAGGTGACCGCAAAGTTAACTGGTTGGTTCAAAATATGCTCTTATACTAAACCGGTGGATACCTCTCTCTTGGCATAAATTTCAAATTTTATTCTATTACCAAATTCTGTCAAAAAACATAGCACTAGGGGGGGGGGATTTGTGTTTAGGAACGTCTTAATGAGCCTAAAAGTAATTTTATGATATAATTTAATGTAATTACTGTTTCCCTAATCTTAGTATATATGCGAATATTGGAAGATACACTATCCTAATAACCCCCCTCTCCCCTTCCCCAAATAGATATGAAACTTACAAACATTATAAAGTTATCAAATTAATACAAATTACAACATATTTCCTAGTTCCTTACATCACTATCCGTGTCGGTTGTTCTAGTTTAGTAGGATCTTTGTTTGTTCTTTGTAGTAGCATTTGTGTCCATGCATGTTGTTTTTTAGGTTGTCTTAACGTCCGTATGCTAAATGCTTTTAACACAAACCAATCTGTTTCTCTTTATTTCGTTTGTGTGCGTTTTGGCATTTGTTTGGTTGGTAAAACCATTGTCCACATTTTGTTGCTGGGCTACATTTGCGGACACTTCGATCATTATGATAACTTGTTGAATTGCGTCTATGCATACTTCAACTGTACCTTTTTCGTAATATTTCTTGTCTTTGTAATCATTGTACTCCCATACAAATTTTTGTAATTAGTGGAAGTTGTATATGTATCCAGATATAGGATCCGACGCAGACTTTTGCTGACTGGCACTCCTATACAGAACAGTCTACAAGAACTGTGGGCCTTGCTAAATTTTCTTCTTCCTCAAATATTTAACTCTGTTGACAATTTTGCGGAGTGGTTTAATGCACCATTTGCAGATCGATGTGATGTTGCTCTTACAGATGAAGAAGAGCTATTGATCATCCGGCGCCTGCATCATGTGGGTGCTTCTGTTTATTGTCCCCTCTTTCCAACTTCCTAATTTCTTAACTTGAATTGCTAATATAGTTTTCTATTATTAGGTTATTAGGCCGTTTATTCTGAGGAGGAAGAAAGATGAAGTGGAGAAATTTCTACCTGGGAAGACCCAGGTCATATTGAAGTGTGACCTGTCTGCTTGGCAGAAAATATACTATCAGCAGGTCACAGAGTTGGGCAGAGTTGGCATGGATTCAGGTACCTAATTCCCTTTCTAGTCAGCAACATTTTAACTTGTGGCTCGTGTATTGGCTATTAAATTAGTAGTTGCATAATTTTCAAAAAAAAAAATAGGAGTAGCTGGGAAGTTCTATAGATAATTATGACATCTGGGCCTTCTTTTTCCAAACAATTTGTTTCTCAATTTGGTAACTAAGTTCCTGATGGACCTACCCTTGGGAGGCCATGGAAAAGGTAAAGGGGAACCTAACCGCACACTACATCTCAGCCCTAAGGCTGGAAACTAGGTGCTAGGCCCTATGATATCTTCAGGACCATGATTTTAGGAATTGTCGAGAACTCCCAAGCTCATGATTGATTGGCGGGAGGTCAACATGTTAGATAATGATATCTCTTTGTTATTCGCTCGGATATTTTACCCTTTTTCTTCGCTTTTCCCCTTTCTCTCAATTTAGGTATATTCTGGTTTACTTGGTTTCCTCTTTTAGGAATGTATTTAATACATCAATTACCTAAATCTCTTTTTTCCAGAAGGTGATTGATATTTCTTCATGTACGCCTGAATAGATATCAGAACTTTTGATGAATCTGGTTTTATGGGAATGGAGATTCTAATTATGAAATTTGAAAACAGTGGCAGGCTTATTTGAGACTCAAAGGTCTTATTACAAATGAAAATAGCTAGTTTATTGTTCTTATTCATCCCCATACCAAAGTTTCTAATTCTGTCCCAGCCTTAGGTCACTTGGATTTTGTTCTCTGATGAGCCTTTAAGTGGCTATTTTGCTGCTGAACTGTGCAAGATTTAATTTTATTCACTCCTTAAGTGTTCGGTACTTGCTGCTTTAACAGAATGCCGATCAGCATATTTTCTCAGCCACCCATATGAAAGTCATAATGTATTTGGAAAAGAAAACAAAAACTATTGTTGACCATGAGAATTTGTGACCGGAAGCTGCATCATGGATAATTTAAGGATCTCTGAGTCCGTATTTATAACTTATTTTTTCTCGCTTTACAGGAAGCTGCTCATTTTCAAGAAATTGACCAAAACATTTTAAACTTATCTAGCAGCTTGCTTTATAGAATGGGAATGCAGCTAGTTCTCTTTTTTTCGGCCTTTTTTTTCTAGGCATTAACTTCTGCTACTCCTTTCTGCAGTTCATGTCTACTGCAGCTGCACATAGTTTGTATCATCGTTCAGGTTTTGAATTTCTCTTGTTGTAGAAGATGCCAATCCATTATAATTGTGTGCTTAGTGTACCATGAAAATGAGTTCTTAATGATCCTCATACAAAAAGGTTGGGGGGGGGGGGAATGAAGTAGCATTCACGACATTATGTGACTGCAGTAGACTCAGAAGTCAGAATAGCTTAACACTCCACAGCTTACATTCTGTTCTTTCTCCCCACCTCCCCACCCCCACCCTCTTTTAGGGTTTAGGGTGGCCTAACACAACAGAGCAACCTATATTAAGCCTTGCATATTTAAGGTCTGGGGAAGGGGGAGTTCGCCTAATTTACAGTAGACAACTGTAGTCAACCACTGGACCATCCTAGATTTGGTTTATATGAGAATTTGTCCTTGACCATGAGATAACTGAGGAGCTTATCAAGTAAGCTGCCCCAAATAATTAAGAATCCAACTTTCTGTGTGTGCATTTCGGTGCCAAATTGTATCATGCAAAAAATAGTGTATTTATCAACCTGGTTCCACATGAAAGTCGCAACACTTTTCTAATCTTTTTTAGGTGATTGCTTGTTGTAGACAGTCACAATACTTAGGGAGAGTGCATGGTTTCTATTATAACTGTCATTAATTATTTGCAGATAGAGGGAAGTCAAAGGGCCTGCAGAACCTCTCAATGCAGCTCAGGAAGTGCTGCAATCACCCATACCTCTTTTTATCGGAGTACAACATGTGGCGCTTGGACGAGATAGTGAGAGCATCAGGAAAATTTGAGTTACTTGATCGTTTGCTTCCCAAATTGCATCGAGCTGGACATAGAGTTCTTTTGTTTTCGCAAATGACCCGTCTCTTGGACATTCTTGAAGTTTATCTCAGAATGCACGACTATAAGTTCCTTCGATTGGACGGCTCCTCAAAGACTGATGAAAGAGGGACCTTACTTAAAGAATTCAATGCACCAGATTCTCCTTATTTCTTGTTTCTTCTGAGTACTCGTGCTGGAGGTCTGGGTCTGAATTTGCAAACAGCAGATACTGTAATAATTTTTGACAGTGATTGGAATCCACAGATGGACCAGCAAGCAGAGGACAGGGCCCATCGTATCGGTCAGAAAAAGGAGGTGAGGGTTTTTGTGCTGGTCAGTGTAGGATCAATTGAAGAGATAATTTTGGATCGTGCTAAACAGAAAATGGGCATTGATGCCAAAGTTATCCAGGCTGGGCTCTTCAATACGACATCCACAGGTACATTGTTTTTTTATAAATGCTATAGAATATAGGCCTTTCTCACTATTATCATATTTCGAGCATGTGTTACTTGTCCTATATTTTTATTAGCAGAGGTGCCAGACGAAACCTTCATATATGACACACTCAATAGTTCAAAGAAATGAGTATATTTTCCCGGTGTCACCTCGTTACTCAGCTAGCTGTAAACTGCATGCATGTATCTTTTGATAATTTTGCATCTTAAGACTTAGGCCTGGACTGCCCATGCTTTGGCTATAAAATATATGTTATCCATCAGCGAGTCCATGCCAGTATATATGTTATCCATCAGCGAGTCCATGACAGTATATATGTTATCCATCAGCGAGTCCACGACAGGGTTGACAAAATAATGTTCTAATTACAAGTTACAACTAGACAATCCTGGAGTTCACAAATAACGAGATCACCTCTCTCTCTCCCCTTTGTCTGTGGATTATGAAGTTGACAGGAGCTGTTTATAATATTATCTTGACCAATTTTGTTGCTGTTCTTTGTACTTACTTTTTTCCCAAAAACTGAAGGAGTCAAGACAACTGAAATTACATGTTTGGTTTTGCAGCTCAGGACAGAAAGGAGATGTTGGAAGAGATCATGCGCCGAGGAACAAGCTCACTGGGAGCAGATGTACCGAGTGAGAGGGAAATCAACCGCTCGGCGGCCCGAACAGAGGAAGAGTTCTGGCTATTTGAGAAAATGGATGAGGAGAGAAGGCACAAGGAGAATTACCGATCTCGTCTCATGGAAGATCACGAAGTACCTGAATGGGTCTACACTATTAATGCTGAAATCACTGAGAGAGGCAAAGGGTTTGATCACGAAGTGGGCAAGATAACTGGCAAACGAAAGAGAAAAGAGGTGGTTTATGCTGACAGACTCAGTGATCTACGGTGGGTAAAAGCTTTAGAAAACGGAGAAGACTTGTCAAAAGCTGTTTCCAGGCGGAAGAAGAGGGAGAATGTCCCCTCTGAGAGTGTGGACTTATCTAATAATCATGGAAGCATTGAAAAGCCATATGAAATTGGGATTGACGATGTGGCTAGTCCTAGTGAGGGAAAGAGTGAAGAAATTCCTATCCTTTCACCTAGGAAAACAAAGCTTGACGGAATAATGAACTTTGCAACGCCGGAAAGTCAAGACGATGGGGGGAGTGCAAATGGGACGTGGACAGGGAACGTTTTGACATGGAAGACCCATAAGAGGAAAAGATCAAGCTATAATATGTTAGGATCTACGTCATCGGCGTCTGAATCTTCCAGGGGTCCGGGTTCCGGTAGCAGAGGTAACCGGTGGTGAGTTAATTGTTTTTGTGGCTTGCCATCGGTATCAACCCCTCAGAGCCAGCTATAGTTAATAACATCAATGTCTCTTCTTTTGACATTTACTGGGCTAGGGGTGTTGGGTGAGCGACTCATATCTGTGATTAGTGGTCATTAAGCTTAGTATGATTAATTGTAATTTTCTAGATCGTTATATGCAAATAGTACTGCAATTTGTTATCGGTAGATGTGAATTCCCTGAACTCCTTTATCTTATCGGAATCAAAGATCTCATGACTGTTTTTCAATCAAAGAAGTTGAAAGTGAAAAGGGGCAGCCTAATGATAGTTCTTGCTCCTACTATTTATTTTTAGCAAAATATTTCCATTTCTTGAATGGTAAATAAATATTATTTTACGTACAAAGTTATTAAGTAATTCATTATTCTTTTTCTTAATTTTCATATTTTCTCAATCTAGTTACGTCAAGTATTTGTGCCCTTTGAAAATATTCCATGAATTTTTCTCGAAAAAGATAGATAATGAGTAATGTAACATTTTTAGATGTCTAAGATGTCATCGCTGAAAACATAATAAAAAAAGTGAAAAAATAATCACAAAATGAAAAAGTCGAAAATTAACGTTTTTCGAGATTTTCGCTAAAAGCCAAGATCAAGCAAAAAGTTCAAAACAAGAGAAAATGAAAGATACAATTTACAGTCGTTCAATTTATAGACTGAACTGATATAAATTTAAATGAACTGAATGAAGTGACATGATGATATGATATGTATCTCAAGACTTGTTGTATACTAGTATGTACATAATTTTAATAAGGTTACCTAGTGCAAACAAAACTATAGTTTTATTTCGTAATATCAATTAATCCCATTTTGTGATGGTCTTATTACATTGCTTGGGATAAAAAAAAAAAAAATGAAAGAAAAGAACTAGCTCAAGTGGTTGGAGCTATCTTACCCCAATCATAAGGTTTAAGGTTCGATTTTTATATACGACTTTGTGCGCTCATTATAGACCAAAAAAAAAATGCTAAAAAAGGGGAAGTGGAATGATTTTGTACGCTCGATTTTAAATGTTTGCCCCAAGAAGTTGTTATTGATTCTACATTGAAAGAAAACAAGGAAATTAACTCAATGCCTACTTCTGAATTGCCGCAACTCCTTTATCTCCAATCACCATGGAGTGTTTAGGAAGTGAAGTAATCATATATTAGTTGAAAACTGGAAAGTAAAGTTATCATTGAACGCTTCATTTGCTTTGCTTTACAGCAATGTGGTTACCAGTTACCACCTTCAGGTAAACAAAAGAACAGTATGATGCAAAAGGGATGCACCCATCATCTGTCATTTTTGTATGCTTGATGACTACATGTTCTAGCAAGCTGGATTGTAGCTTTAAATGCAAGAACTTCGTCCCTCTACATCAAACAAAAACAAAACCAACCAAAATACAAAATGGAGGAGACCCCTGTAGTGCAAGTGAAATTAGTATCATCAGAAGCAGTAAAGCCGGCGTCTCCTACACCCTCTCATCTCAATGACTTCACACTCTCTTATGTTGATCAGGTTATGCCCCTGGTCCCCTTCTTTCCCACGTCCGGCCTTCTGTTCTACGCTGCCACAGCCCATGGACAACCAGTTGATATTGCTCTCCTGAAAACTAGTCTGTCCGAAACACTTACTACATTCTACCCTATAGCTGGTCGAATAAGACAATCTATGATTGATTGCAATGATGAAGGGATACCGTTTATTGAAACTTATGTCAATTGCCCTCTTTCCATGGTCCTCAACTCGCGTAGTAAACTTGGACTAATGACAAAGTTTCTTCCACCTCGAGATGCATTAGGCATCAGGGATGAGCCTGTCACGGAACTGGTTCACTTAGCCATTCAAATCAATGTTTTCACCTGTGGTGGGGTTGCAATTGGCTGGTATGATATCCATAAGGTCATGGATGGGATGTCCTCGGCAGCTTTCTTTAAGCATTGGGCGGCGCTTGCAAGCCAACGCTATGAGGACATAGTTCTCCAACCCGACTTTGATTCCACTGTCATTGCGTTCCCTCCATTGCTTAATTATGAGCCACCCGCGATGGTTATTGATGGCTTGGAGGATATCCTTAAAGCCTCTCCTCCTTTAGTTAAAAGGTTCATCTTCAGGAACACTTCTATAAGCGGTCTTAAGTCCCGGGCTGCAAGTGAGCATGTGCCTAACCCAAGCCGCTTCCAAGCAGTGGCTGGTTTTACCTGGCAGCAAGCATTGCAGGCCTCTAAAATAGCAGCAATGTCAACACCATCGGGCCAGGATGACAGTCCTAAAGATTCAGTCCTCCAGGTAACCTTAGACATGCGATCAAGGACCAACCCGCCACTCCCAAAAGCATCCATGGGTAACCTCGCAACCATTGCTGTAGCCCGGGCTGAGAAACAGGCCAGCCTACCCGAGCTTGTGGCAGATATCCATGCAGCAGTTTTGGAACTGAACGACAAGATTAAGGAATATGAAGGGGAGAAAGCGGTGGAGGCAGTACGTGCAAATTGGCATAAGCTCATGCACATATCATCAGTGTATAAGGAGAAAGCTTACAAGCTTGTCAGCTGGTGTAGGCTTGGGTTTAATACTCTGGATTTTGGGTTTGGGAAGCCCACATTGGTTGTCCCAACTGATGGGAGAATATCTCCCTTGCAGAGGAATGTTATTATGCTGCTTGATTATGCAGACACAGATGGTGAAGGGATTGAAGCATGGTTGTTCTTGGAGGAGAAGGAGATGGCAATTCTGGAGTCTAACCAAGACTTCCTTGCTTTTGCTTGTCCTGTATACTAGTAGTAGTAGTCTATTACTAGAACACTCCGGTCCTAAAATAAACTATTTCACTCTCACCAAAAAAAAACGTTTCAACAGTATTGTCTTTATTTGTGAAGACAACTTTGGGCTTGAAGTTGTGTACCATAGTTTCCATCTTGAAGAGCGCAATTTGGCCAAACTTGGGGGCATTTAAGTGTTACATTTTTTTTTCTTTCCGTTCATAAGATGCACAACAACTATTATAAAGGGGAGGGGAAATTCGAACGAGCCTAACCTTCATAATGTTTTAGAATTCATCTGATACATTTCTCAAACCATTTTGAATTTATGAGTTCTGGGACAGTGATGGAAATAGACATGCAAGGCATCTATGTTGACAGTCTCCATCAACTGCGTTCTGACATGAAAAGCCTAAAGCTTCCTAATTCTAAATCCCAGAGAGACTTGTATTCACATAATCCATCAGCAGGACCAGAAATGTTCCTGCCTTTATGTCTAAAGCTTGGAGCACTTCCCGCAGAGAGCAAATTACTTCTACAAAATCATATATGGGCTCATTTTACTTCCTAGAGATGCCCAAATGGCCGAATGCACTTTATGTTGCTTGTTATAACTAGAATTTAGATGATTACAGAGAACACTTCATGCATACAATATAACAACAACTTATGCCAATAAATTGAACCATACCAAAACCAACAAAAGGAAAATTATAAAGATATTCACTTGCCAAGAAAAGAGGCAAGCCGTTCGAATACAAGCTTAGCATTATTACTATCCGGACCATGTATATGGAAGGCATGGCCTTCTCCTTTAACTTCAAAGAGCTCCACTCTGCCTTGGTATCCACTATCTTTGATCGCTTCGTAGTATCCAACACCAGCACCTCTAACAAGATCCTCCCCAGCGACAACCACGAGCATCGTTGAGCAGCCGAGCCCAGCCAAGCTCGGAGCTTCAGCACCCATTGGGGAGATCATCGGGCTATCCGAACCACCAGGCACATTGGGGTACAAATAGTCCCAAAACTCAGCCAGTAGCGCACCCAACTCACCAATTGGTGGTGATTCCAAGAAGAAAGGATGGGAAAGGAAAGCTCCCAAGAGTTTGACCCCATGTTCCAAGCCCTCAGTACCAGCCCTCATGGCTATGTTGTGGGTTATGTTGGCTCCAGCACTGTCACCTCCAATGTAGACCATCTCGAGGTCACCATGGTTAGCCAGCCAGGGATCAGGGAGTGAGGCCACCCAGTTAAGGGCAGTCCAGCAGTCTTCATAGGCAGCTGGAAGAGGATGCTCAGGCACTAGCCTGTATTCAGGAGAAACCACAATGACCTCAGCTTGGGAGGCTAAGATGCTCATGTATCTATGAGTAAGGGGAGAGAAAGGGGACTCAGAGCAGAAGCCGCCACCATGGAAATGGACTAAGATGGGAAGCTTCTTTTGGATTGTGTCTTCTGTGAGTTTTGGAAGGTAAAGCCTTGCTGAAAGACCTGTGGCCGTTGAGACTATGACATCTTTCGACGCTACGCCAGTTCCTGGGTCCTCCAGGGACGACGGTACGTGAGGGGCGCTCCATAATCTTTCAAATGTGCCATCTTTATATACTCGGATGAGCCCTGACATTTCCAGTTTCACCTCCTTAGCCATTGATTCCATCTTCCGTTTCTTTTCTACAAAGGAGATGGTTAGAAAATGTAGAAGTTGAGACGGGTGATATACAGTACCAACTGCACTTCGTATTTTTCTTTGAATATTGTGGATAATGGACAGACCTTGGAAGAATAATGTCAAATATTTGTCACTACGTGAAGATCATGGCGCATAAGCATATAAATAATTAACAACATGAATTGCTTATGAGGACCGTGGAATCTTCCTCCTTTCGGTCAGAGTTTGATGGCATCATGGGATTGACCAAGAGTAATAAAAAATATCTAGGCTATTTATATAGTAGTTCTCTAGATGGACAAGCATAAAATAAAACAAAGTACTGTCGGCTAGACTATGAATTGTATTAAAAAGTGTTCTCTAACTCAGCAGAAACGTTGATTATATGTTGGGGTGGGGTGGGGAAAGAGAGAGATAGAATTATGGAGTACTTCGTAACACGTACCGAGACCACTTTACATAATTGACCGACTGCTTCATTTTCTTTTTTGTTGTGCATACATTATTCCTGTAGAACATTCAAACACCAAGTTTCCAACAGAGGAATTACGTTAGTCAAATAATAGTCTTACGTGCTGAGCAGTTTGTGCTATGTTTTCGACAACCTCTGTTATTACATTGGTCGACCTCCAATTTGACGGATGCAACAAAACCAGAAACAGAACAAAAAGAGGCTTTCGGAAACTAGAGCTGAAATTACATTGGACGAGCTCCGATTTTCAATGTTTTTCTTTGAATAGAGCTGTGTTATTTATTTCAGATGTTCTGTTGATGTAAGATGTTTTTAGCCAGAGAACTTGAACATGACAAAGCGAACTTGCTGGCATTTGTAAGGAATTCCAGGACAAGGTTCTCAGAAACACTGCTTCTTTCACTCATGACAATCGACAACTAGAGCAGACCATGGTCATATCTGAACACCAACTTATGTCAGGCACTTGAAGCAAACAGAATGACAAATCCGGCCATCAAATGAATGAGGAGGTGGCCGTAAATTGTAATGAACTCAACTAATAAACTTAGGGCTCTGACAGAGGCAATAAGAATCCAAAACACAAATACGTATAGGAAAAAGGCTCTCCCCTTCACAGACTTAAAATCCGTTTAAAGACGTTCACCTCATTATCTTCGATGAGGCAGAATCATTCAGCAATAGTGAACAATCACCCGCCAGAAATTCTCTGAATACATACAAACAGCTCCTCGTGTTTTAGGACTGTGCCATGATTTCAGGCTAGCTCTTGTATGAGAACGGTTTGTTCCAAAAATATACAATGTGCAGCAGGTTTGAAGTTGAACAAGATTGTGAAATCCCCTTGTCAAAGCAACCAGGACTCTTCCGACATGTTTGGAGATTTGGTACAAGAGGAGGAAAAACTCCGAATAGATACAAACGTTGTAAGCTATTATAAGTAACACATTTGATGATTTTTTACAGCTTTTTTGCTGTGCAAGTCTACCGGCTAGTTATGGGTGCACACACTAATCTAAAGAGCATCATGGTAAAATTGCAAAAGGTAAATTCTGCTAGATCCATCTAATTCCAATGTCTATCTAATATCAGCGCAGATGTTCTTGGCTCTGCGGATCATCAGATTGGCTAGCACATAATTAACCAGCAGGCACCACACACTAGTATATCTATACTAGCTTCAAAGTCAAAACAGTGTCATCTATTGGAAATAATAGAGCTAAAGTTGTGTTTCCAATTTTCTTGATGTAGCACCATGAATCCAAAGTTAAGTTGCAAAACGGAACTTTTGAATCACTAGTAAACAGATTATTAGTTTCTGAATTCTGGCAAAATATGATGCATAAGAGAAGATTCTCTGCTTATCTCCACAGCCAAAAGCTGAGTTATAGACATTGGAACAATAGGAGAAAAGTATCAGCAGTTCAGCACATTGCGGTTCAACTTTAAAGCAAACAAACCACTCTCGTTCAACTTCAAGGATTAGCCACAAGAATATGCTGACACCAATAAGTAACCAAAAGGCAAAAGCGACACAACTAAGGTCAATCTGACTAATAAAATTGCCTTTACTTTTGACAAGTATAAGGCACTACATAGGCGAATCTTGCAGCTTCTTCTACTTCTAATAGCATTACAAAATACATCACTTGCAGAGGAAAGAAGCAAGGCGCTGGAATAGAAGCTTAGCATTCTCAGTATCTGGATTGAAGATATGAAACCCATGATCCTCCCCTTCCACCTCAAATAGCTCCACTCTTCCTTCAAACCCACTCTCTTTAAGCGCTTCATAATATCTAACACTGCTTCCTTTTATCACATCCTTACTAGCCACAACAACAAGCACCCTAGAGCACCCGAGCCCGGACAAACTCGGTTTTCCAGCCCCCACTGGGTTGATCATCAGGCTATCCGATCCACCAGGTGCATTTGGATAGACAAAGTCCCATATCTTGTAAGCAATGTCCATGCTCGCATCCTCCTTCGATTTTTCGTCCAGGAAAAAAGAGTGAGAAAGAAAAGCACCAAGGATCGCCACTCCATTTTCCAAGCTCTCATTACCAGCCTTCATGGCTATGTTGTGAGCTATGTTGGCTCCTGAACTATCACCACCAATGAAGAGCGCTTGAGCATCACCATGGTCAGCTAACCATGCGTCGGAAAGTGAAGTGACCCACTTTAGCGCAGTCCAGCAGTCTTCATAAGCTGTAGGAAGAGGGTGCTCAGGTGCAAGCCTGTACTCAACAGAAACGATCATAACTTGAGCTGCATGGGCTAAGATCGTCATGTAACGGTGTGTAAGCGTCGAGAAAGCGGATTCGACACAGAACCCACCACCATAGTAGTAGACTAAGATGGGTATCTTTTTTTGATCGTCTGTAAGTTTAGGAAGGTAGAGTCTAGCTGAGAGAGCTGTGGCTGTAGAAATGGTGACATCTCTGTTAGAAATATTACACAGAAAA
>CAAKMY010048024.1:0-14077 GCA_901111285.1 Corrigiola litoralis | reverse complement strand
TTGGCTGGATTGATCGGCTTGTTTGACCGGCTGGAATGTATGGCTTTTTAGCCGGCTGTTTGACTGATTTTTGTATTAAAAAAGATGTTTGGTAAAATTGGTTGTTGGTTGTGACTTTTATGTGTTAAATAACATCAATTACATGCATACTATTAAGTAATAATATATATATATAATATACTAGTTTAAACTAGTAATTAATAGTCTAATAAGGAATTGAAAAACCTATAACATTATAATAAAGAAATAATACAAATTACTAGTTTCAAATTTAATAGCAATATTAACATATAATTATTATAGTAAGTAAAATAATAATAAATAACATAATAATATAAATAATTATATTAGTAGTATTAATTTAAGAAAAACATATTTTAATTAACAATAAGCCAACAACCAAGAGGGAAAAACTGCTCCCCTTAGCTTGTTGGTTTTTGGCTTTTAAGCCAACCGAACAAGCCAATAGCCAAACATATTTTTTGACCAATCTTAGCTTGTTTAAGCAAATCAATAAGTCAAAAGCCAAAAGCCATGGCAAAAGCCAATAACCAAACATGCCCATATTAAAACCTCAGCCCACTTACCGGTAGTTAGACCCTAATTTCACAATGTTAAATTTCCACAAATGGGAATATGAGGACTGGGCTGTGTAGCGGGGCCTCATTATACTTAGTAGGTGACTAGGTGCATAGGGTAGAACATGTACCTACCCGTGCCATGTCTGGGCCTACTCTAGTCATTCAAGGACATCGTACTCCATCTTTGTCCCTGGTTTAAGACTAGTACTACGTACTGCAATACAGTGCAATAAGAGTGCTTTTTTTTGTGTGGACAAAGCTGAAAAGGTATAAGAGGAGTTCAACTACTAGCAAAGTGTATCTGAAGGATGAAATAACATGCATCTAACCCTTAAGACCTGAAGGACAATGCCCTCCTAGATACAATGGGACCATATTGATATTACGAATCCTAGCTACTAGTGTTTTTTTTTTTTTTTGGTGACAAACAATTTCTACTAGTGTTGAATTCGATGGTTTAGTACATTTGGGTATTGTTTTCAAGTTTGTAATTTAAACAGGCTATAATTAATAGCTGTAGAAAAACTCAAGTGATGAGAAATTGACGTACAACTTTCGTTTCATACTTGATCTTGAAATAAAGGGTTTAAATCATATCAAATTTAACCTTGCGGTATTGGATGGATCATACATTGTTAACAAGGTGGCCTTTTCAATTTTTCAAGCCTAATTTAGTTATTGTTGTGACTTTCTTGGGCTCGATTTCCTATAAGCTTTTGAAAGCAACCCCCCGACCCTCTCTTCTCAAATTATTGAATAAGAGAAATGATATACTAGTCATCTTTTAGGGCTCTAAATTTCTGGATCATAGAGGTGGTAGTTGTATGTACATTTTAGAGATCTTGTTATGAATATAATGTTTGTATACAAGAAGTATTCATGTACATATCATCAACAACTCTAAAGCATAATGGTGGTTTCATACCTTGCTTGTAAAAAGTGCTCATATGTTAACTCAATTTGTGACTATGTCTATATTTAACTTATATTGGACCGTAGTTCCATGCAAGCTAGTTTAATTGTTCAGTAAAAGGAATGCACATTAATTAAGGTTTAGATAACGGGCTAAGGTTAGGAAGTCACATTCGATAAGCTAAAACATAAGGCATGGAGAAATACAGTTTTGTTGGGGGTGGGGGGTGTTCATGTTAATATTACCAGTCTCCAACTTAAAGCATACATATATACATAAAGACAGTGAAATGGGAGATTACTTACACAGAAATACTACGTACTCCGCATGAAAGAGCACAATCCTGGCATGCGTAAGCAATTGTGTAGAAGAAGCATGATACATACCGGACAAAAGGTTGTGCTACTCGATCTCATGCATTTGACCTATTGCGAAGACGAGACCTGATCACATACAGAGTAAAAACCATGCAATTCGATCCCATGCATATTTTTTTTCAAAAATTTTATACCAAAAATGACGTTTTCTAGTAGGACCTCTAAATCGCCACTCGCAATCATCACGAGAAGGTTGACAAATTCTTGCCATTCTGCACTCAAACATTCGAAAGAATTTTATAACCTCGGTACCTGTTGATTGGTAGAGGACAATCATCAAACTCCTGAAAGATAGTCGTAGACTTCACACCCTTACTAATTGTTTATGCTCCCCTCGCCCAAAATCAAGAGTTTATAAGAAAAATTCACAGAAAAGGAAAGGAGGGGTTAAGTAGTTGGAATTATGAATGTACTCAAGACAAGTCACCTACTAACTCTTGACTCTTTTTTGGCTTGTCACTTAACTTAAATGCAAAATAGAGTAGCTAACAATCAACATGTATAGCCAATAATTTGGCCTCACAATAACTGTTATAGAAGGATAATAATAATATAAAAAAAAGAAGCGAAAAACATGGACTATTATGAGTTAATTAGCGTTTAAAATCTACCATATGCTATTAGATAGCACTAAGTCTTCCACATAGATGACATATTAATCTGTACGCCTAACCATATCCCAATAGCTGAAATAGCCTATTTCTATTAGACTGTTGATGACAGAGAATACAATAGTCAGAAAATGCAACTAAATGAACATACATCAATTTACTTGTTTGTCGAGAAATTTATATTTGGCTAATGATTTGGGCGCTCACAAGTTTATACTAGCACAGTAGCACTTCCATCTATATATACCTCGTTCCTATGATGGAAGGCAGTGCCATAATCAACAACTCCTGTATCATAGAGACTTCTCGAGGTGCTACTTAAAGCCCTCTAAATAGTAAACATGTCATATATTTTATATACCGCACTGGTTAAAGTATTTCCATTCTAAAGAGGGAAAAGAACACACATTCCTGAACTTCTTTTCCATATACTCCAAGTCTCCATATGAAGTTCCACCCATCTATCTATCTCAAATAATTGCAGTTTTAGCTTTCGTCCACTCTAATTTCTTAGCCGCCCAAATCTAATCAATCCCAAGTGGGCTCACAATCAATCATTAGTGATTTGGGGTGTTAAAGTTCGAGTAATGGTTCCTTATAAGAAAGAAATAACCCGTAATAATAAAGTATGGTCTATGGCTCTAAGCTACTGCTATTTTAGCGGCATGTCACGCCTTCACTCCATATATAGCAGAATACTTCTTATAGCAAAGTGCTAACTCCGTAGGTACATACACCGTGGAAAGAAACTTTGTAATTGATAGCCAATTGGTCTTTGACTCAATTCATCAAGTACCCACAAACTTTGAAGTTTGGAACTAATATTTTAGCTTTGAACTTTTGGTAGTTCAATTGGGAAAGGCCTACGCTCACCTAATGTAGGCATTGTGTTTTCTGATTAAAACTGAATTGGACTGCACTAGATAAAAGCTAAAATTAATGAAGTTTAGCTTGATAATTTCAGTTAATATTAGATTCATATGAAAGCGTGTTTAGAAATTTTTCACTTTAATTTGCTTAAGTCAATATTATATTGAGAAGTTACAAAAGCAATTAGTTATTGAACGGAAATGAAATATTACGTAGTGTTCACGAAAGATAACATGAACTTCTTATAATTGCGATAAAGTTTGGACCTGAGACCTTAACATCTTACTCCAAAATCTCAATTACTCAAAAATTTTTTGGCGCTTGCCCAAGATCTACAAGGAAATCTCAAGTAGAAAAAAAGTTATGTAATCCCAAGACGGTATACATTGTGAAAGTGATAGTTAAAAGTAGAATTTATGGCTTATTGTGTGGCAGAGGGATTGGGAATACATAACTTTTTTTTCTACTAGAGATTTCCTTGCAAATCTTGGACAAGCGCCAACAATTTTTGAGTAATTGAGATTTTGGAGAAGATGTTAAGGTCTCAAATTCAAACTTTATCGCAATTATGAGAAGTTTATGTTATCTTTCGTGAAAGTCTAAGTTGTCGAAGTTAAGGTCTTAGGTTCAAAGTTTCACAATAAGTCAGGAGGAGTAACACTTACTTGCGTAACCCAAATAAAAAGAAATTAGGTTCTCTTAGGCTTAAACTAGCTGTCGAAGCTAAGCCATTGATTTTCCCTCCCCTCAATTGACTACTCAATTAGTACATGAGATTAAAATTTTCATTACCAACTAAATAGATATACATATATGTCAAAGAAATGCAATTTCTCAAACATTACAATTTCGTAAGAACATTTACTTCTCATGCCTTGAATCCGTTTTGGGTCTGCTTTACTGATTTGTTTTTTTGTTTTGGGTTTAATGTCTGTTGGGCTTAGTAAGGCAAGAGTATCTATACTATATCTATTAAAAGGCGTTGCAAGCCCATGAGCTTGCCACCTGTAAAGCCACGTCATTGTCATGTCATCGCCAACTTAACATACATTAAACAATGTTTTATTATTCATTTCATTCATAATGATAGCATATTTTATTATTAACTCAAAAATAACTAATATGTTTTAATAACTTCTTTTTCCTACAATGATACTACACCAAAACCATACATATAAAGTAGTATAATGAAACAAATATGACCTAAAAATGCTACAAAATAATTCATGAAAAAGTTATCATGAAACGACCCCGTGAATTTCACGGGGCCAAATACTAGTTTTATATTTTTTTACATAAGCTAGAGAGAGCTGAATATATCTCTAATGAGTATTTTGCATATGTACTCTCTCCTCACTTCTAATAATAATATATGTTTTTCCCTATGCTTGTGGATGTAGGTAACAAATTGTTAGTGAACCACGTCCTATGTTGATTTTTTCCTTAGATTTATTCTTTTCTCGCATACCATCTGATATAATCGAACGATATGCATATATACTTGGGTTGGATTTATATTGGTGGTTGAGCACGCCTGGCGCTCAAGTCCCATGCAGAAGACCTTTCTTGTGACTTATCCTGCGGGGGTGGACGGTGAGAGTGGATTCTCCATCTTTAATTTACATGATGAGGAATATAAATAATGGAGGCCCTGAATGATTAGAGATACGGCTACCTCTTGATTAATGATGATTGATTGATTCCATCACCACGTCTTTTCCTCCTGTTAATGTCTTTTTAAGGGGTGTCGAACACAATAACTGACCCTGAAAATAGTGCACCAAGCTATCAGTAGACAACTGACTACAATTATGAGACATATGAGTGTTGAAATCAAGGCCTAACAAAGGATAACATAATTTGTGGTTCTTTTTTAAGTCATACGTAGGAGACCTCATTAACAGGACTATTTAATTACCCATCTCCTACAGAGGAAGGGTCTGATCAGTTAACTTGGTTGTCTCTTCGGTTTGGGAGTTGGCTTAAGCCTGTAGTCATACGTTCTTATTAGCTTGTGTGCTTCCTCAGGCGACCACAGAATGACAGAAATAGCAATTGTAAACCTATGATTTTCTCCATACTACCACTTTGCAATTGGCTCTCAAATCCGCAAAGCTACACTCATGCATTATGCATAAAAAACAGAATTACGTTTAACTAAATAGATACGGAGTATGCATTTAACTAAATACACACACTAATTCATATAACATTTATGTAAAAAATTAAGAAGTTATTACATGGTTCACCAGCATCATGTTATTGTGGTCCTGGCCAATACAAGTTTGCCACATTGAAAGGTCAGATGGCAACGAATATCATCTTAGATAATCCCCTGTTTAGAGATGATATAACTAGGTGACAAACATCTACTACTGGTAGAAAACAAGGATAAGTACTAGTCTAGGTCTAGGACCACACATTAGCATATAATCATGATTGGGCCTCAACCATCAACTTAGACTTTTGGTTAAATTGATTGTTTCACACGAAGTGTTGAGTTCGAAAGTGAGGTCTACAGCTCGAAACCCTTACAGTTCAAAAGCTCAAGGTATGAGACGACAGGTGGAAGTTGCGGCATTCGCATATAGAGGCATATCAAGATATAATGGTTTATGGAACTTCAACCATAACTTATTGGACTCTTGGTTGAGTGGTTCTTTCACAGTTTCACACATGATAAATCTGAAATTAGAGAATGAAAGCAGTAATAGCACTTCCCTCAAATCATAGTCTCATGAGTCAAGATAATCTCGAGAAGCAATGCAAATATGCAATATGTGAATGGGTGATGATTATTCTAAAACGGTTAACCACCTTCAACCCATTCACAAGTCACAACTAAGGATTCTGAAATCCTTGTTCCCTTTCCTATTCATTTGTATACCGGACTTCGGTCGACAAAAAGAAAGTCCATAAAATGGAATCTTCCTATATCTCTATGTTTGACCATTAATAAGAAATTAGATGTCTAGATTATGGTCCTAAATTCTCATGTTCTAAAGATCTCCCTTTAATGATAGAACATAATCTGCAAATCAGACGGTACAATGTACCTACTTGGCTACTTATAAATTAGAAAAGCACTCCCGAAATATACTTAGCTTCCTGGCCACTTCCGTATTCCCTTTGAACAAAAGACAATATCCTATGCGTTGTTAAATAAAAAGAGACTCAACCATATCTAGATCAGAATAATGCCCCACAAGTATAACAGAAGCCTGTAGCAAGCCTACAAATTACAATCAAAACTTGATACATTTCGAAGACTGGGCCTTGGGCATAACCCCCATCAAAAAATGAGGACGACTTCCACTCCATTCTATGAAAATAAACATTAAAGGACTTTAAAACCTCTAGGCCGGGAAGGCACACTATATGTATTGGGCTCATACGCCTCATAGTCATCCCAAGGAACTCCATAGATCAAAGAAGTTTCTCCTCTTTTGTTGGAAATTAAAGCACAAAAAGATGTTTACAAGACACGGGGAGATGTATTAGCAATCTTCAGATATCACATTGCCAAAGCAGAAGCAGGCCCATGGCAAGAATTAAGACTTGTAAACAGACATATGCTTAGCTTTACAATTTACACATAGTAAAGAATTTAGCATATTTGGAACATTGATTAGCAAGATCACTGTACATCCAACATAGGAATTAAAGATATGAACATGGTTGGAATAAGGGAACCTGGGTCTGGACAGGAAATTGCTCTTTGTATACTCCAGTAAGATAGCTAGAGGACAGCAGGAGAGTGTTGAAAGGATTTTTATACCGCAGATCTTCAGAATGCCAAGCCTCCACCTAGTCCAACAATAATATTGTCCATCTTCTCAAGCAAGTCTATGATGACAAAGGGAAATAAATCAGATGACAAAGAAAGCTGAACGAGTTTAACAATGAAACGTGTTCTATATCTCTCCAGTCTTACTAAACATCTTCAGATTCTAGAAGCATATATTGAAAGACAGTAGTATAATGTTCTGAAATGTCACTAGTTCCTTTGCGTACTCCGTTTCATGCAAGCTAGCTTGTCACAACGAGCTGAAACTTCTCCAGTGTTCACAAGGTATCTCATATTCCGAATGCAATTAGGTTATTACGCTTCACATCTACTATGACTACACCAGTTTCTGTTGCTCAAAAGCTAGTGAAATCAGTGCATCTTTATCACAGTTATGCATGTACATAACCTACAACATGTCTCAGGAAGGCAAAATTTAACAGATTTTGCAAGTCAAAATTGAATTGAAACACACTACTTACCAATGAAAGACTTGTCTGCCACCCTTCCCTGAAAAATACAAAACAAAGGATAAGAGCCCAAAATATAATCTTAATAAGGAAAAAAGAATAAATACATAAATAAAAAGGTAAAATAAACAATAAAAAGTTGAATATTGAATAGCAAATGCAATCAGTTTGCAGCTGTACAAGGCATCATTTTTGCAGCTTGCAAGACACCAGCATTCCTGTGTATAAATGAAAAATATGCATATTGGGGGCTCTAGAAATCTACTATTCTCATATGCTAGAACAGATAAATTTGCCACCGAATTTGATGCCTATCTCACTAGAACCTAAGAGCACAAATGGTTAAAATATACACAGAAGAGCCTCTAATGCTGCACAAGAAACTCTGTAAAAAAGAAAACTGGCAGTTTATGGACTTGCTCAATTAAAGGAACCCTGACACAGTGAGGTCATAATGTAATACAGAGCCACCTCAAACATAAAGATATCCCATAGCAAAGTTGGTGAGATGAATCCAGACCCGCAAATTTTGACTCACAAAAGAGCAAGTGAGACCAAAATCCAGGAATGAAGAGACATCATCATATAAACACCACAGGATGCATCTTTGAACAAGTTTTGAACCAAAAACATCTGGCAAGCAATCACCTGTTATTGCAGTTCTTATCTAGAGCATTCATGTTAAGCAGAGACGAGTAAGATACAAGCCAACAGGGGATATGGCTGCTGGATTTCTGTGGTGGTTTCGATGTAGCTTAATAGATACGGAGTACTTTATAAAAAGCATGATAAGACAACCAGCAAAATTTGATAAAACCAATGTAAAGTTATGAGAGGTACCGCTTTAAGGAAATCCTTAAGATTGAGTTCGGCAGGTGCTTGAGGTACTCCTGAAGGATCAATGAACCATTCAGGGATTATCCTTTTAAACTGAGTAATGAGCATCATGTTCACTTATTGAGAACTATTGCTCTAATTTACCTGGATCAGTATCAGTGCAACAGTCAGCAAGAAGTGCGGTAAAGCTCTGAGGTAATTCAACATTTCTGTCTTCTAAAGCATGACTGATAACTGCTTGCTGAGAACATGAGTACGGAACATGTTCCTGGTTCATGGAACGTTGCCATACGAGCGCACGATCCCCACCAGTACTTCAGCACGAAAGATCAAACCATTAGTTCCTCTGTTCACTTTATCAATATTACTATGCTAATCCAAATTACTAATAAAAAAGCACATTTACTATTCCACAAAAAAAAAAAAAAGCCTGATACCCTTGAAAGAGCACAGAAGATGGCATGGTGATAGAGCGATCAACTACTCTTCCCTCCTTCAAGCACTGTCAATGTACAAAAAAGAACAACACTTCAGCAATATTACCTAGCCTGAGTAAACAAGCCACAAGGCTTCTACATCAGCATGTTCATAATATGAGCAAAATTGTTCTTTAATTCACCTTTAAGGACTCCATGAAGCCATGACATTCCGCAGAAGAAGAGAAACGCATAGCAAACTTGTGGATCTACAACATCAAATGAGGTTTGAGTTATGAAAACGCCAATGGCATTCTTGTGCTTAGCAAGGCAGCAAAAGGGAATAACATGGGCAGAAAATTTTTCAAAGGGTAGACAAGCCTTAATTTTTTATTCATTTTTTGTGACACGCCTTAAAATTTAGGACAAAATAATCATGGATCAGGGTTCTGCATAGGAATATAATGATGACTTCAGCCATATGTTTAAGCATTAGCAGAAACAAGCAGCCACTTGAAATAATGATATCCTGAAGTCAATTTTCATCTATGTTCATCACGGGGGTGTTCAAAGGAAGAAGACAGTAATAGTGATCAAACAGTACTAAGATATAGAAATATGACTAACTCAATTGCGTTCGAGATTCAGGTCCTTTGAACAATAGTTCAAGAGTTAGACGGGCTGTTGAAAGTGCAGTAAAAAAAAAGTAGGCAGGCAGACGAAAAATTTCTAAATTGTGTCACAACAAGCTACTTAAAAGAGATCACATACATGAGAATGCTGGCAGACACCATCTCGAGTATGTGAATCGACTTATGACATGAATAATCACAAAAAATCATGACTACGTTAATCATCTTCACAAAGCTAAACTTGCAGGAAAACTCTTATAGACCATATGGCATTATTACTATGCATTACACCAACCGTACTTCAAAACTAAGTTTGCAGGAAAAACCATAGTGCACGTAGAGCAAATGCATCAGATGTTGAATATTAGCAACATGTTCATCACGTATAAAGAACAGAATCAATCGTCAACCCCGGTCTAAAAGCTTGCCTGGCCTTTGTATTCTCTGTAACTAGCAAACATAACTCTGCTTCCTTTGATTGAGCACTTGGAAAGACAGGATAGCTGTGGCCATGTGAAATTCAGCTTGGAAATGTAGTGTTCTTCCTGCAAAGACCACCATCCATAATTACAAAGATGAAAACAGACTGTAAAACTTGCTCTTTTAACATACCATCAATAGTTTAAGACGAGGTAAAATTCATTAGTTGGATAACTCAAAAACCAAAAAGAAGCTATTTCACCTAACATGTGAACAGAGTATCATGCCTGAAGAAATAAAAAAAAAAAACTGTATATTGACATCAATATCTCAAGTTGCCCTAGACTGTATATCATGCCTAAAGAAAGCAGACTTGTCATAGACCCTATTTTCTATTTTCCTATCAGGTGCTCCTTTATGCTTCATCCGCAAAAGCTATCTAAGGGAGCTCACAGTACTAATTATGGATTTTCATAATGGTAAGACTAAGGAGAAGAGACAAACATATCTAGACAAATAAAATTTAATCCGGAAAAACACAAAATGAGCAAATGATTTCACTCTAGTTTATGTTGTTCACAGTTCATTTTACATATGTACTCAACTAATCATTCAGTTTCTCTCTATAACATAGAGTCGAACATCCTCATGCTCTGTATCAGTGAACGTAACTGTAAAGATGAAACAAGCATAAGGAGTTTCTGCTCTACAACCACTTACTTGTAACAAATAGTTTATTATGCCCAAATATCATTAGAAGTCATTTGGAATGGTCATTTAAGCCTAAGGTATCTAGAAACAAAAGCTGTTATCTCTCTAAAGAAAACTAATTGAGATACACGTAATTAAGAAATTTCTGACTAGTTTCATATTAATTTTACACGACAGAGTGCACAAACTGCGGAGAAACCACTGCAGGCAATGTTTAGCCATATTTTAAAACCTAGAATTCGAGAATTTTTAAATCTGTCAAATAAGACATAGAACTTCGAAGATAGACCAGAATGTTTCTCCGAGAGGATCCGTACAATCAAGGCACAGAATATCAGACAGGAAACATAGTATTTTAGGAGCAATCAATTTGTAATATTTAACCAGAAAGATCATTAGCCAACCGACTTCAATGATTACATAGACAGAATCCAACCTCACCCCTCACAGTTGTAATGAAAAAATTTCAACCAAATGAACAACTCCTCGAACTGCCGATGTCACTAATGCTGGATTATATACATGAACTAGAAGTTATCACATTAATATGATTAGAAAAAGACACTTTACGATTACTCAACCACAAATAACTTATTTTAATTTAAACAGCCAAAAGACATAAAAATAACATATACCTCGAGGGCGCATACAATTAGGACAATGGATATAACTACAAGTCACATAAATACACTTTTCACATCTGCTGATAAAAAAAAAAAAAAAAAAAGATCCGAGTCCTCTGACCAAGTAAAGAGAGCAGCACAACAGCAATTCTATGTGTGTCACAAAAACTAAGTGAAGAACAAGATCACTTAGGAGTTAGGATGGTACTTTTTTCAGATGCATTTGCTCATTTCTCCCACTTAAAGTGATGCTATGAATTCGCAGCTTCCAAGTTTCAAGCTAAACAGTTACGCAAATAAATCATGACCATGCTTAATAACATACTACTCAAATCAGCAAACAAACATATTTATGAACCCCCTTGAGGAGTATTCGCAATTTTTTTCTGATTGAAAATTGCATTAAACAAAATCAAACTCAAACTGTTTGGTCAATCTGTGAAATCTTTCATTAGAGCCATACATCATACCAATCAGAGGTTATCTTTCATTTGTGTTTCGTGGTTACTGGTGTTAAACACCAACCTAACATAAGAATTGCAACAACAATCTCACAAACAAAAAAGCAAACATTTCCTAAACCCACAACCAATATTTCTCTTGGAACGCCTAACAAAGCTACGGAATTGGCCTTTAAACTCATAATCAAATAGTTATAGCACTTATAGAACAACCCACCTCAACTAAGAATGGCTTCCAATTTCCAGGCTTCCAGCCATACAAACTATAATGCAGAACCCCCTTGTCTTAGATTGACAGTATACAATCCTCCCAATAATAACTTGAACATGGATGCCTCCTCGGCGGATGTTAGCTAACTTAATCAATTAAGTTTCTTGAAGCTTACTCCCCAACTTGTAGAGAACCTCCATATACTTGCTTTAATGCCTCCCCTACCAATGTCTAGCTAACTTCGGTTGATATTAATATTTCTGAAATTTGTCTGGGCTCGAAACACGTCTACAATAACTTGAAATGCAATTCCTAGACGACCAATGTTCGCTAGCTTAGTCGATAAAGTCTCTTGAGACTTTAATCAAATCTCGACTTGATTCCTAAACCTAGTAGTGCCTTTATTGTCCCCTTTGCCATTGTCTAGCTAGCTCAGTAAAAAAAAAAAAAAAAGGTTCATACAATTGTTCGGGTTTGAAACACATCTACATTAACTTAAGAATCAATTTCTCCTCGGCCAATGTCAGCTAGCTTAGTTGATAAAGTCACTCGAAATTACTCCCAACTTCGGTCTTAACCTACCAGTATATAGTACCTTTAGTATCTCCCACTCCTATCAATGTCCAAATATCAAAGTTAACATACTTATTAAAAACAATCCGGGCTCGAAACCCGTCTACATTCACTTAAAAATCAATTCCTCACCTAGCTATTCCTAAAAAGCCTCTCCAAACCTACCTTCGAACACGGTTTCGAAACCCACCTATATGTATTCATTTCAGTGTCTCCCTCTCCTACCATTCTAACAATGTCTAGCTATCACCGTTCACAAATAGAATTTCATAGAAAAAATCCGGGTTCGAAACCTGTCTACATTACTAACTGCACCTTCTAGACATGGGCAAATCCAAGATTTAAAAACGGGGTATCAATTATATTATTTTTGCTAATTTTTTTTCTATTTTTTCTACCATTTTCTACCAACTCTTATAGATTCTAGGTAACTTGTCGCTACTCATTAGCTCCGCCACTTCAAAAGTGAATATAGACAGGTGTCAAACCCCAGTCAACTAAACAAGTACCCATGAATAGGGTCGGATAAATAAGGTCGCACGGGGTAGCGATAGTTTAAAGTTACTACGGCATTTATAAAAATTGGTAGAAAAAGATAGAAACTTAAAATTGGCATAGAATAATCTCAACTATAGCCGTTTATTTTAATATAATCCTAACTATCGTTAATTCAAAATAATCCTATATTGTCCTCATTTTTGCAATCAGTTAGGATTATTTTAAAGCAAAGCGCTATAGTTGGGATTATTCTATGCCAAGTCGTTATATCCCGATTTTAAATTCTTGGCTCCGCCCCTGCCTATATAAGACAACCCACCCAAAAAAAAAAAAAAAAGTCCACAAAAGAAAAAAAGTGACAAACACCCATTATCAAACACTAATAATAAAGACTCACGAAAATAGTGTCGTCAATAGAGAGAACAAGGGTGGGTTGAGGAAAGGGGTCATGGTCATTGAAGGAGAGTTGTAGGGAGACGTGTGAGGAACGCGAGGGGACCCACGTGCCCTTGAGACGGCGTGTCTTGGAAGAAGGGAGAGGGCGGAGGAGTGAGGAAGAGGGTGGAGAGTGTGGGAAGAGGATGAATTTTGCGTATTGGACATCCCAGTGAGTACTCTTCATTGTTGTTGTTTGGGCGGGAGTATTTCGGTTCATTTTTGGCTTTTCCTGGTTTGTTGGGGAAAGTACGTTTTATACACTCGTCCTATCTATTCGACTATTCTTGATCAGCAAGTCGTGGGAGAGACTGTCTATTTTTATTATAAAAATAGACTAAATCATGTTGGCGCAATAAAGATATATAGATCTATAACTTAATTTAGGCTTGTAAGAGGTTAGGGAAATTTAGCATGTTAAGAGTTAGTCTACTTTTATAATAAAAATAGATTGTCTTTTCTAATAATTTGTGATGTTCTTGATAATGGCTTTTGAAACAATATTAATAAGTTGAGATTAATTATAAATTTCTGTTCAAAAATAGTGATTTATAATAAACTTTTTTCTAATATATAGGATAAAATATAGTCATATAAGATTTTATTTAATTTGTCTAAATGAATAGAATAAGAATATCAATTTTTTATAAT